>VYZV01025130.1:38931-53294 GCA_013401275.1 Pandion haliaetus | reverse complement strand
AGCATGACGTCATACAGTCTGGAATATCCCTTTGGTCAGTTCGGGTCAGCTGTCCCGGCTGTGTTCCCTCCCAACTTCTTGTGCGCCCCCAGCCTCCTCACTGGTGGGGTGGGGTGAGAAGCAGAAAAAGGCCTTGGCTCTGGGCAAGCACTGCTCAGCAGTAACGAAAACATCTCTGTGTTATTAATACTGTTTTGGTCACAAATGCAAAATATAGCCCCATACTAGCTACTATGAAGAAAATTAACTTTACCCCAGCCAAAACCAGCACACTCTGACAAGATAATACCCTTTTACAGCAGCCACGTACTTTCGCTCCACCTGCAGTGGACCCAGCCAGTCTTTTTCGCTGGCATCTTTTAATGCAACACAGACAAAAAGCTACCATGCTCTTTTATTGGTAAGTATGGCAAAAAATAGGGTTGCACTCTCTTTCTTGCTGCCTCTCATTAGTCCATGAACAGATATGTAGGTTGAGATCAGACAATACAGTTTAAGTAGAATCAAGTGACTGCCAATGCCTATGACCATGTTTATGTTGTTCCCACTGCTATTGATCCCTGGGGGACTCCTGTGCCCAGCTGCCTAGCTCGAGCAACCAGCTTGCCAGGGCAAAGCTGGTGGTCGCACCTCTTTGCTAGGCAGCAGTCAGGTGTCCTGACATGGCTAAATGGAGGAGGAGAAATCCTCATCCCTCTTTGCATCTGCAGAGTGGCAGGGGCCGGAGATGGCTCCCTCTTGAGAGTAAGGGCACCCTGCGAGCAGACCGCAGCACCAGCATGGGCTTGGTGGCACACAGACTCTTGGAGAGGAGAGGAAATAATGGCCAGGCCCAGCTTATTCCTTGCATGCAATTTTTAAAGTTCTCCTTGAACTAAAGGCTTTTCAAGACACTGCTCTTGCAAGTTCAGGTTGTTGATGTGATAATTTCTGCTGCTTTTCTGTTGAACTGAGGATGTCCTTATGAAGAATTACTTCCCATTTCCTGTAAGGTGTTCAGTCCAGCACCCAAGCAGCTCCTTCAAACACTGGCTTAAAATGTCTGCCACAAAGATGGCAGAATGCTGAGTGTTTTGGTAGGCAGCCTTTGGAGAGTTTAAGCCTAAAATTCCTCTCCCCTGTCAACTTCAGGCACTGAACTGCTGCAGTGAGAGCCATAGTGCTGGAATTGGAGTATGTCTTACTCTGAAAATTTGCCAGGTATTTGGCTTATCCTGCACTGTCTTCTGGGTGTTTTAGGAAGGCTTTGTATATGTTGCCCGAGCTTTACTTCTTAATTTCCACAGATTATTAAACTGCCAATCTTCATATTGCTGGTAAAATCCTATTAAAATGTTTCAAATTATCATTACCAATTGAATCTTCTTTCACGTGTCTCATGTACTAGGAATCCTATTTTATTAATGCTGCAATATTTCAGGTCTACAATTAAGGCCAGAAGGGTTGGTATAGTAATTAGTCCTTGAAATAATTTTATCTGCAGTGCTTTGATGCCATTTAATATTGGGTGAGTTAATGACATAGCTCTTCCTAGCAACATTTCTCTCTCTCTGCATTGTTGTGATGCCATTTCAAAAGGGAATTAGTTTAGCTGGGGAAGGGCTGGGTCCAAATTGTCTGCAGTAATTGAGGAATGTCTTTGGATGGTGATTATGAAGGTAAGGTAAGGTAAGGAATCCTAGTCTTGTGTTGGCTCAGAGAGGGTGGGAAACTGTCTTAGGAGCTTCACAGGCATGCTGGTTGGAAGGGACTTCTGGAGGTGTCCAGCTCAGCCTCAAGAACAAGTGGGACAAGACACAGTCAGGCCCGTCAACTCTTCATCTACCTGAATCTTGAGGACCTCCAAGGATGGTGCTTCTGCAGCCTCTCTGGGTAGCCTCTACATCACTGGTCTGATGAAGAGAGTGCAGCCTTACCACGGATGATGTGCCGGGCAGCAGGGCTTGGTGTGTCCTCTGCCACCAGTGAGCAGCTTGTGCCGCTGCCAGGGTGGAGGTGGGGATTACTCCATGGAGGGATTTTACTCCACTGTTTTGAATAGAGAACCACAGCAGGGTTTGATTGCTAAAGCCATTCTGCACCGCTGTTGGGAGGCATAGCTCTTGGAGATGGTCTAGAGATACTGTATTTTTTTTTTCCCTTAATGTCCTTAGAAGCTAAAGCTGCAGTTGTGACCATTAATTACCTGAATATACCTCTTGTGCAGGTAAGTTAAGTTTTAATTTACCTCCTGCTGTGTCAGTGAAATGTCAAGAAGAGAAAGTGTATTATGAAGCACCACATAGAGCCAAGGTAGATGTGGGAGGTCAGTTAATAGTTCCGGTCCTTTTGAAATCTTTTAGGTTTCCTTTTCATAATTCAAATTAATATAGCTGTTTTCATGGGTGTTCTTATTATGTTGTTGCTTCCCTCCTAGAGGTCGTAAAGCATTGTCAATGTGCAACTGATAGGCCAATGTTAACCACTAAGGGACAGATTATTAAGTGCAACATCTCTTAGGCAAAGAAAGTGGGAGAACACACAAAACAGATTTAACAGAATTAAGCCAATTGGCTTCAAGAAAGAGATTTCAGTAAACAAAGAAAGATAATAGATAATAGTTTGTGGAAAAATAGTTTAAAAGAAGAAATAATATAGGAGAATTGTCAGTTCCTTGACGGTACACCTGGAAACTACCAGCATGTAGGCAGGCTGGAAACTGCAGCAGGAGACCAATTTGGATAAATTCCAGCTCTTCATAGAACACATACAAGAAAGAAGTACAGAGAAAATGGGCATGAGGTCAAGTGAGTAAGGATGAATATCAAAGGACAGCATACGCTGGAGGGGAGAAAATGAAATTCAAGTGGAAAAGAAATAAAGAATAGCAAAACCCGCAGCCTATGGAGGCATTAGTGGAAAGAGAAATATCAGAGGACACATTTATCCACTACTCACTGTAGAAGGAAAGCTAGTAGCAAGTGAGACTGAGGAGGCTGAACTGCAAAATGCCTTTTTTGACTCAGTTTTCACTAGAGACATTGGTAATGATCAAACAGCTAATGTAACAGAGGGGAAATGGTATAAATTCAGGCTAAAAGGAAAGAACAGAAAGTGAAAGATGTTAGAAAGTACAGCAATACATAAAATATTTTGAAATTGTTGGAGCCCGATGAAATCTGAAAGTTGGATGCTCTCCAAGGATACTTTGAGAACTGGCTGTGCAATATCGGAGTAGAAGTGAGGAACCAAGAAACTCCATAAAAGAAAATTGTATCTCTTGCTAAGGAGAGGCAGAAGGAGGCTCTGGGAAATGCACATCATTCAGCTTAATTCTGATTCCCAGAACAAGTACTGGAACAAACAAGCATCCTATTTGTAAGTGCTTCAAAGTTAACAAATATACAAGTAATAGCCACTGTAGATTTGTCATACACTAATAACATGTATTGATGGTTTTGATACCATCTTATATGAGATATTCATTAGTAAGCTAGGTGGATAATACTTAGGAAAGGCTGAGGGTGAGCCCAGGTCAGGTGTGGGGATCAGCCGCTGAGAGTGAGTCACTGCCCAAAGGAGCATATGGATCAGTCGCAGTTTCAGAGGAGTCTTGCTGGGACTGGGGACCCATCAGCATTTTCACCCACAACTTGGCTGAATAAAGGGTTTGTGCATTAGGTTTTCAAAATTTCATGGGGGTGGAGGAGCTACTGAAGGAAGGGAGCTGGACTTACTGTTATCTGGGCAGACTGTGAAGCTAACCTGAAATTTTGAATTCAGTTCACCAAAAGGGAAGTACTACATCCAGGTAGACCCAGTGAACTGCACAAATAGATGGGGCATGATCCCAGGTATGTGGCAGTCCCGCAGAACAGTCTGTAGGGTTTCAGAGGACCAAGCGGAGCAAGGGCTAGCCCTAGCGTGCTGCCTGGGAAGGCTGCGGGGAAGTGGGACCACCGCTGGGAGAGAAGAGCAGGGGGAATGGGTCGGACCGACATCCCACCCTGCTGCATACCCCGCCCGCCCCGAGTGAGTGTGGGAAAGGGCTTGGACCCCACCAAGGTCCTTCCCTGCTCATGAGCCTGTGATAACCTGAATGCAGCTCCAGGCACCTCTCCTGCCCTGTAGAGTGGGTATTACCAAGATATCAGCAAGGGCTGGTGGCAGCTCTTCGATCTCTTCACCAGCTGATGCAGGAGTGACTTCAAAGGGGCCAGGGCTTTTTCCCTGCTTGCACTCCCTCTGCGTGTGCACCCATGGGTGCTCCGGTGCAATCCCCCTGCAGCAGGCACCCACCAGCTCTCCCACACCTTGCTCCAGTGGGCACGGGAGGAGCCACTTCCCCTCTCTGGTATGGGGATGAGCAGGATCATGGTTACAGGTGACATGAGCAGTTTTGTTCCTGGCAACACTAAAATTAGACAAGCTAAATATGAGCAGTTCAGTGTGGAAGTAGGTGGTACTGAGCCAAAAGCTGTTGCAGGACATACAGGAATTAATTCAGATAACTGTCAAACACTATCGATAAAATGATAGAGGAGAAAATGCTTTACATGCATCCTGCTCTAACAGGTCTTAACACTTTAGCATTTCCTTTCTAGCTGATTTTTAACAGACACATGAGTAATTTTAACCCTAGCTAGAGACTACTGAACAGTGTCCTTCAACTGATTTTAATTATCATAAACACTGTCAATGTTTTCCAAGTTTCATTACTCAGATGCAGTTAGCAAAGCCTGCTCCACAAAAAATCAGACTGTGCAATGTGAAAATTAATTCGTGATCACTGTCAAGGAAATTGGATATAACAAAGGAGGAAGAAAGTGTTTCTTGTACACCTTTCTTTGCCTAATATTAAAACATTGTTCCTTTCTGTTCTTCTGCAAAGAACATTTTAATGGGACTCTGTAGGTGAAAAATGCATCAAAGGCAATTATCTCTGTAATTACTATCTTGCTTCTCTTGACCTCAAAAAACACAGTCCTGCACTCACTGTTAGGGAATTATTCCTGGGATAGATGCCTATGTAAATGGGGTCAGATAAGTGAGACCTTTAAGATCAGTGGATAACAGGAAAGTAGAGCGATCAGAGACAACGTGCATTTTTCCTTGCAGAGGAATTGCATGGAGGCTGAGCTCACAGCATTTCTCACCCCTGCTGCTCTAAGCACTCTCACACAATCACTGTCTCTGACACTGAACAGCCAATATTGAGGCTATCTGATTGCAGCAGTATTCTGAACTGCTTCCAAACGCTGCATTATTTACAACTGCAAATGAATGCACACAAGCAACTGAGGCTCATGTTCCCACCTATGATGGTACCTGGCACTTAGTCAAAAAAATCCTGGCAATGGCCTTTGTGTCATGAGGCAGATGATGAACCTCACCCCAGATTCGTTGCACAAGCTGCAGATTTCCAATGACATATTAAAAAAAAAAAAAAAAAAAAAATCATGCCACCTTTTAAGTATGACTAGATTAATATTTGTGGTAATTGGGTGCTGAATTAGGATTAAGGATTCATTCTCTAAACTGCCTTGTGCTGTTAGAGAAGGGGTCCCCAGCACCCCTGATGGAAATCAGCCAGTTGAGTTAAAATGCAGGCTAGTAGCAGGGCTTCTTAGAAACCTATTCTTTTTCTGCATTTGCATCAGAAAGTGGGGAAGTATCATCACATTTATTTTATTTTAAGCTCTCTGGCAGGATGCCTCTCACTGATGCTCAGCCAGCCCATCCTCAGCGCTGGTGGCTGCATCCCTGCTGCCTGCCAGCTGCCCAAGGTGGGGGAGAGCCAGTCCTTGTGCAACTCCTCAGTGCACCCCTGAGCATCTGAGGGCAGACATAGCTCTGGTTTGGCCCACTCAGATGGAGCTCTCGCAGCAGCGCTGTCACACCTGCCACATATGTCGAGGGGCTGGTGGTGGCTGAGGAGGCTCCAGCACTGCTTGGCTGTTGGAAGGATATAGCTGCTCAGATGCTCAGACCTAGAGGTTACCATGAGCTATCCCCATCACAGCTGCTATTTTTAATCATTTCTACCATTGCAACTAATTCAACAAGAGGGCCCAAAGTACCTTTTAGCTGTGTCTGTCCCATGGTGCTCAACTGGGGAACCTGGGGATGAAAAGCCTTTTTTTTTTTTTCCCATGATAAAAACGTGTCAGGGACACAGCTGCCATAAGTGGCTTAGGGAATCTCCTCCCACATCTTTTGCATAAGACAAATGGTGTTTCTAGACCTTTTTGTCTGCAAGGCAAATATGGAGTACTCTGAAAAATGTACAGTTACCCCCGAGTCTGCAGATAGCCAGAAGCACCAACCGAGGGGGTGCCCATCAGCCTAGGTGGGGTGTCCGCCAGCCTGGGGCAGTGTCTGCCACATTCATCTGGATAGGACACTAAGTGTTAGGTCTGACCATGTCGCAAAGAGCTGAGCTGAGAGGACGTCCTGATCCTTCCTTGGCGGTGAGAGTATTAAACGGTCCCTGATGTGCTGGGGCAGACAAGACTAAACGCCCTGGGGAGAATTACAGCCATCATGCATGAGGAATCAGGGAACATGCAGGGCAAGAGGCACTCTTGGTCTCTATTTTTGACCTAAACTGAGGGCAGATAATTGAAAACAGCATGTGCGTCAGGGTTTATCTATAGGTATGACAGCTACCTGTGAGTAGCTCTATACTAGTAAGTGTGTCAGCTTGACACCACATAGTTACAGCAATCTCCTCTCCATGTAGCCAAGAGAAACTGCTAAGGAAATGATCTGCCTCTACAGATAATCTTGTTGTAAGCATCTCTTGACAGGAATTAATCCTGTCCTCTTCAGAGGAAAACTCCTGCTGGGTGCTCCTCAGAAGGAGAAATGAGCTCCCAGCAATGCCTGTACTGCCTCCGGTGAATCTCCTGCTCCCAGGCAGGAGGGAATTAGGTGACCAAAGTTACAATTCCTGGGTCACATCAGCAGTGGAGCTGCTCCTGGATGATGTCAAGGGAGTTAGCCAGTGATATGAAATGCAGATTTGAGATCAGTAAAAAATTCCCTCACTTGCTTCATCTACTTAATCCATTTCTTTTATCCTCGGTGCCTCTTCTGGCTATCAGCAAGAAGGACAGAGGCTGTCTGGCATGCTGGATATTGGAGCTGGAGAGGGCATTATCAGTTTTATTAGGTTGGTCTCACTCCTGAAAAGCTCAAAAGGAACTATTATTTTATTTCTGGTTACACTTTCAATGCCTCTTGCATCCAGAAATGTTTTTTCCTTCTCTCTGACTGGCAGTGTAATAGTCAGAATCCTTTTCACAGGCCCCTTTATACATTGAAATTGGTTTTACAAGCAGGCACCTTGCCAGTTATTTTTCTCCTGTTTTCTTGGAAAAGGATCAGACACATTTATTGTCCTTGTATTTGTAACCATGGCAAAATATCTTACCTTATCTTTGATGTTTATGTGGCAATGCTGCTATTTTCTACTGGAAGTATGTCAAATTGCCTCCCAATGCTTTTAAGTCTATTAACATTTTCATAGGCCCCTTTCTTATAGTTATATTGGAGTCGAACTATACAATCTGCTCAGCAGATTTGGGGCTTTGTGTTTTGTAATGACATAAGTCCTGTGCTTACATGATCAGGGCTGGAGATCAGTGTTCTTTCTTGGTGGATATAGAAGAGAAAGGAGGAGTAACATTCTCCTGCCCCAGTACTGTGAATGCCCCCAAGCAATGCTAAATCCCTGGGGCCCATCCGCTGCAGAGAAAGAGACAGTATTTTCTACAGAGATATGCCAATCAAAAAGCAGAGCTTTGGGGGGGCTGAAAAATAACACCAAGGCATAGAAAAATAGGAAAGTACAGGTGCAAGGAAATTGCGTGAAAGAATGGGTAAGTTCAAGTAGCATATGAGGAAAACAAAGCTCGTAAGAAAAAGAGGAAACATCCTAAATGCATTATCAGGCAGCGAGGACTAAAAGGATATATATTGGAGGAATATTACAAACTTCTGCCTCCTGTATTAATTATCTCCTATTACAGTCTTCAACACAGCATATTTTCTTGCTTAAATTTGTGACCTTGCTCAATTTCAATTGATTAAACACAACTAAATCCATTTAGGACATCTTTAAAGATGGCCTGAAAGGGAAAGAAGCCATACCACTTCTGCTTCATTACCAAGTAAGCATCTTTTTTTTAACATCACACACAAGGGTATAAGACATCCTGTTGTTTTTGTTATTTTTAGTTCTTCATTGTCCTTTGGAGATTTCTAATTGATTTTCACAAGGCGTTTTTGTACTCTTAGGTGTGTGTATGTATAATCAGATCATGCAAGTAATTTTTCTGCAAGACTGTAGAGCAAATGAGTTGGTAATACAAAGAGAATGACATTTGAACAACTGGGAGAGTCAGAAGTTTTTAGTTAAACTGTTTAAAAAGGTTTGACTTTTCAGTGCTTACTACCTCCAGGTTCCCACAGTGCTCTGGGAATACTGCTGCCTGCAAGGAGAAGTAGAACCCAGTGAGTTGCATTATTAAAAGGTCCAGCACTGCAGGCAAAGGCATCATCTCACTTTGTCCTGGGCTCTTCACCCTGCAACAAACACCGAGTGACAGCCCATATTCTCATGTACGTGCAGGGAAGGCTCAGGCCTCCTACATCCTGCTTTATCGGGATGGTGGGTTTAGGAGTCGCTATTTCTAAACTAAAATTGGGGATGAAAGAGAATGACAAAGGCTGTCTCAACAGGGATGAAAGAGCCAGAGGTCTCAGAGGGCAACCACAGTCTGCATGTGTAAATACCTACATCTGAGCTGGTCTTCCTTTATAGTCACCACAGAGAAACAGGCACAGCCTGTGTGAAAACTCACTTCATCCTAATGAGGCTGCCTGAAATAGTCCAGCTAAGTTGCACCCTGTAAGAGCCCATGTCTTGCTCTTCACTAGGAAGGGAGCTCAGGGTGATGGGCTCATCTACAGATATTTGCACCACAGACATCTAACATTAAGGTAGATGAATCCTTTGATTCCTCCATAGCTGGCTTCAGTTCCAACATCTCCTGCCTCTATGTGTATTTTTTCCTGTCTTCAGAAGTATTGTATAACTTAGGAGATAAGCTTCCTCAGGAAAAGAACAAACAAAATCGATCAAAAATGAACCATACCCTCTTGATACAGCAAATAGACTCAGATGAAATGAGATGAGATGAAAACCTGTCGATATTTAAAGGCCTTGTAAATGGATCATTTTGGCACAGTTGTGCTAATTTGCATCCTGTCTGCTGTTGCAGAGTCCAGAAGTGGCCCCTTGCTCCTGTTATTAGCAGTCATTGATTTCCACCATGCTGCAGACATGCAAATTGCTTTGCAGTCAAAGAAATTGATCTTTGGAGGAGTGCAGGGTTCACAAAACCTGTTGACTGCCCTGAAAATTGAGGCCGCTCAACTAGGAGCTGGAGCAGGCTCCCAGTCGCAGTGTTCAGAGCTCTCCCAGAAGCTCCCTTCTTCTGGAGGTTTGAACCTAATGAACACTCAGGCTGGTATTAATGACCTTTTGAAAGTGTTCATGCTCTGAATATCCCAGCCAACACCTTCTCTTTAAAGAGGCAGTGACCCAATACAGCAGAATATCCTATTCATACAAGCTCTCTCCTATATTTTAATTTTCTTCCACTGTTTGTTGGCTTTCATCTTTGTCCAGAAGGACGTTAGTTATGGGCTATGGTGGTTCTCCAGCAGCTCTGAGTTCTTTTCTCACTAGATGCTAAGCTGTTGGTGAGACTAGTTTGACATGATGGGACCGAAAGCTGAGAGAGAGAGCAAAATACGCAGTATGTGATCCAAGCTCTTTAGGAAACAGCTTAGCAGTTATTACTGAGAGGAAGTGGTCTGTGCTCCTTGGTCCATTACAGTTGGAAGGAAACTTTACAGGGCTTTGGGATCACAGAAGAGAGAATCAAAACAGATTCAATCAGTAATTTAAAGACAGGCTTCAGAGATGAAGGAAAAGCCATGTTGTCCACGGCTGACCACAAGCATGAAAATTGTGTTCACAGTTGACTGGTGGCAGAAAGGTAGGACAGGAATAGATCATTTAGGGCAACACTTGGAGCCTGGCAGAATCCAGAATAAAAAATTGCAGCCTTAAAAAAAAGTCCAAGGTTAATGGAGTCCTCACACCAAAAGACCCCCATGCTTGGTGCCAATGGCAGCCAGTGGGGCCCAAAGGACCATTGCCTCCTCCTGTCATGAGGCCATGTGCCGTGGTGAGGGGGCAAGCAGGCCTCACCCTGCTGGGGACAGTGTGGCTCCCAGGCTGCAGGCAAAGTCTTGATAGCACTTTGGGAAAAGTGAGCTGCAAAGATTTATTATCTAGCCTGTAAGGCCTATTTTCTGTTATCAGTTTTAATTTGGACAGAGGTTGCATTGCACTCTTTCACCATATCACCCTGTCCTTTGGGGAGAAGGCTCAGAGAAGCACCTGATTTATCTTCCCTCTAGCACTTATTGCTTTGTGCCTACTGCTGCATCCCCTTCTTTGTCTTAGCTAAAGCCTAATAGGTCCAACCTTCTTGGTCCCTTCACACAGCAGTCCCAAGATATTGCTAATGAGAACAAATTATATTTTGGCATTAAAGTTTTTGCGATCCAGAGGGAGGCCTAAGGTACAATAATCTAGAAGATGCATACTATATCAGTTTGTGCAGTGACATTAAAATGGGGCTCTAGTGACTGGAAGCTGACCCTGAATAAATTTAAGCTAGCAGGAAAATAAGGACTTTCCACAGGGTAATTAATCAGTAAAATGGCTGGTTTGGGATGATGGAATATTCTGTGTCTATTGAAGATCAGTTGTCCCCTTCCAGAGGGGTGAAATGTTTGAATTTCTCTTCTGATCTTTAAAACTATGTGGGAATTCTCCTTTACTGTTTTTTTGGGGAGTGGGTGGGTATTTGTTGGTTTTGTTTTGGGTTTTTTTTTCAGGTTAGCATACTTTGGAAATTATTTCTTCTAGTTGAAACAGCAATTAGCACAGGGAAGTCCACAGAGAAGTACTATGATGTGGGCCATGCTAAAGGGAAGACCAGATGGTTGCTATCTCTCTCCCAGACTTGTAGGCCTGATTTTGAGTCTATGCTCTTCTCTGCATCCACCCTACTGCTCTGTTTGCATTTTGATCTCGGAGTGTCCCAAGTAACATCACTACTTCATGGCCTGGGTAAGCTAGAGCTGGTACCTTGTGTTTCAGCAACAGCAAGGGCTTTAGGGAGGGTGTGATGTCTACAGACACACGTGTATGAGGTAGCTGCTGTTGAAGGTCCATCTGCATGTCCAGATGCTAAAAGACATGTGACCCCGCTTGCCCTGTGTGCTGCCAAACTTCAGAAGTGCTGGCCCAGGAGCAACACAACATCTTGGGCAGAGAGGCAGATAAGAGCCCCGAACTGCAGAGGGTTTGTGCCCCACCTGCTCAGAGGATATGTTTGCAGGCACCCCTGGAGAGCTCACCCAGTATTTGATGTGCTCATGTCAGAGAAGGGGGAGAGACACAGGGAAACAGGCCCACCATGGTGCTAGCCAGGGAGGACACAGCCTGAGACTGGTGCCCTTCTCTCCATGCGGTTTGAAAGAAACTACATGGAGCAGACCTGGACTTTAACTAATACTCAGTTACTCCTGACAGGTTAGACAAACCTCTGCTGGGAATGGCTGCAGCAAATGCACAGGATGACCACCCTGGTAGCCTCTGGAGGCTCTTTCCAGCCCATTCTTTTCACAGCTTTAAGTGCAATGTGATCTGACTGGCTCTTTCACTATGTCACTATGTGCCACCAAGACCCGTGCTGCTTATAAAGGGACAGGATTCAGCCCACATTGCCAGCATCCCTCTGTCTTGCTCCCCACTTTGTGCAGATTTTTACTCTCCTGACTGCATGCACCCTAGTTCTGCCACAAACCAGTGCCACTCAGGACCTGCAGGTGAGCTTCGATTTGCTCAGCCAGCTCCTGGTCCCGCTGGTCCCGCTCTGGCACAGGCACAGGCTGCCATCACCACACCCCTGCAAGCAGGGACAAGCCACTGATGGACCCCCATGTCTGCAGGAGGCGGATTTAGGGTGGAGCAGTAGGGGTCTGGTACAACAGTCTACCACATCCCCTGCATGTGCCAGAGCAGCAGCATTGCCCTTTTCCAGATTGGGGAAATGACCTGCTCCCAAACTCTCTTCCATGCTTTGTTTGTTTGCCAGTGTCTCTGGCAGGGAAGGTGCTTTGGAGAAGACACATGAACCTGTAGCAGGTCTGGCTGATGGCCATTTCTCAGGCACTCCCCCCAAAGGACTCCTCCTCAAACCAAAGGACCTGCTCTGTGCAAGGCACAGACAGGAAAGCAGAACAGCAAATGGCTCTACTCACTGTCAGAGGGAGCTGGACCAGAGTTTGGAAAGCTCTGGCCCTGAGCTGAAAACAGGTATAAAATCAAGTGTCAGGATTTCAGGAGGCCATGGGTGTACTTGGGAAGAGTGATGGAGCACCTCTTCTTCACGCAGAGATTTTTAATCAGTCTTCTGAAAAACACAGCACACATCAGCCTTCACGTGTTGAGGTTGTCTTAGGCACCGTTACGTGAAGTTCTCTGACCTATGTTAAAGAGAAGTGCAGATAATAAAGTCTCTTTTGCTTTTAAAAACTACATTAACATCTCTTACAGCAACTCCTGGCAGACAATTCTATGAGTGGAAAGAAGACAAGAAAAGGCACCCTGTTGCAGCCGGGGCATTGGCCAGGAGCCACTGTTGGTACGGTCGTCTCTGAAGCCAGGAGCTGGGGAAGTGCTCATGCTGCCACACAGACATCGCTCCCTGAGGCAGCCAAACAGAGCAACGTCTTCCTTCAGTGTCTAATATCCCTGGTGAAGAAAAGATAACTTTGAAGTCCTTCCTAGCTGCCAGTGAGATTAAACCTGGCCCGGACCACAAGGCTCGGCAAATGAGCCAAGAACCAGCTGTCACCCGAAATATATGGTGATGGCCAAAACCAGCACAATGAAGTGCAGTGTCTCACCTGAAACCTTTCCACTCCTGGCTGACTCCTGGCTCTCCAGACAGAGCTGTGAGCTCTCACATCTCCAGCAAGTCATTGGAAATTCAACATGGTTTATTATCATCTGTCTGTTGTCTATTACAGTATTTATAACCGAGGGGAAGGCCTGTTCTTCACTGACAGTAAATCTACACCATGGAACAGAAGAAAACGCTTGTTTTGACTTGTAATTTCAGTAAACCTGACGAGGAGGGAACAGAAGGGTGAAAGAATAAAAGGCCATTTTTATAGCATTTAGAAAAAAAAGAAAAAACAAAGCTGAAGCAAGGCAGCTGAAATGTTTGAAGTGTTGCTGCTAGAGCAGTTCCCTTTCTTAGTTTTTTTCCAAAGTATAACTAATGAAACTATCACCTCTGTAACCATGTCAAAAACACTTGGCTGCTTGTTTGCAAGTATTCAGGATTTACAAGAAAAGAGGAGTAGTGTATCTGAAATTCAGTCTCAAAACAGTTAAAAATAATCTAGCTCACTGCAGGGGTTCAGGATTCCCAGTGACACCTGATGAACAGGGCAGGAAGGTGCAACTGGCTCCAACATATCTGCTGCACCTCATCTCCTTTGCCTGGGTGTACAAGGTCTTACACTTTTCAACATCTGAGCACCGCAGACTTGCTGTCTTGACACGTTTTTTCATCCCAATTAAAGCTCCAAAGCATACATGATACCATATGTGAATTTTGCCATACATGATGGAAAAAGTAATCTGGCATTTCTAACTATGGCATTCACTGGATGAAATGCACAATTTTAGTATAGTACAGAAGATGAGCATGAGATTTGCATCTGGTCTTTGAAGCCCTGTCGTGGTTTTGGTTTCAGCCCAGCCGGTAACAAAGCACCACGCAGCCACTCGCTCATTCCCCACCCCCTCCCCTGGCCACGGTGGGATGAGGAGAAAATACAAAGGCAGGCTTGTGGGTCGAGATAAGGACTGGGAGGGATCACTCTCCACTTATGGTCACGGGCAAAAGACGGGCTCAACTTGGGGAAGAAACAAAGTCAATTTAATTTACTACAAATCAAATCAAATCAAACCAAGGATATTGGGAAGCAAAACCAAAACCTCAGAACAACTTCCCCCCACCCCTCCCTCCTTTCCGGCTCAGCTCCATTCCCGGTTCTCTCTCCCTCCTCCTCCCAGCAGCACAGGAGAACAGGGGATGGGGGTTAGGGTCAGCTCCCCACACCTTGTCTCTGCCGCTCCTTCCTCCTCAGGGGGAGGATTCCTCGCTCGTCCCCTGCTCCACCATGGGGTCCCTCCCATGGGAGACAGTCCTTCACCAACG
>VYZV01025130.1:15834-28606 GCA_013401275.1 Pandion haliaetus | reverse complement strand
GGGGGGAGGGGGGAAGGGTAGGTAGAGAATCCAGGAGTGAAGCTGTGCCTGGGAAGAAGGGAGGAGTGGAGGGAAGGTGTTTTGAGATTTGGTTTTATTTCTCATTACCCTACTCTGGTTGATTGGCAAGAAATTAAGTTAATTTTCCCAAGTTGAGTCTGTTTTGCCTGTGATGGTAATTGGTTAAGTGATCTCTCCCTGTCCTTATCTCGACCCAGGAGCCCTTTGTTATAATTTCTCTCCCCTGTCCAGCTGAGCGGGGGAGTGATAGAATGGCTTTGGTGGGCACCTGGCGCCCAGGCAGGGTCAACCCACCACTATTATACATAGACTTATCTGCAGCTACCTCTGCAAAACAAATAAAATCCTTCCTGTGCCGTGCACTCATTCGGCTCCCGTTACATTTGGGCAGGGCTGGTGTTCATCAGCTGGGCAGGAGCTGCAGCTAACGTGTGTATAACGTATAGTGCAGAGCTCAGCCAAACTGCACCCTTACCTACTCTTGCTCTGAAAAGCAAAAAGTCCCTTTTACTGACTAAAAGGCCAGAAAAGGGCTTGGCCCTTCCTCTCCCTGAGCAGCTGCTCGCAGTGTTAGAGCAGGACGACTCTACTGTTTTGCCTTTTCCTCCCGAACCTGCAGGAAAAAGAGCAGCAGAAGAGAGGAGAAACCAGCGACCCGCCGCCGCCTCTCACCGGGTGGTTTTGCAAGGCTTGGGGGGAGACACTGAAGGCCATGTGCAGGCTCGCAGGGGCCACCAGCACGGGGAACCCCCCTCTCCAGTGCAGAGCACTGGCTGCTCCAGGGATGCGCGTGGGGTCTGGGGCTTGTTGCTTCCAGCCCGCAGGAAGTCAATCAGCTCAGGCGCCAACACTGCTGCCAACTGCTCCTGGCAGGGATTGGCATTCAACTGGTTTCACCTTCCCCTTAACCCTCACACGCTTACAGCTTCATCAGAAAAGCAGGTTCAGTACCCTTTGCCTCTGCCTTTGGTTTCTCCAGCAGTAACTTCTATTTCTGTAGATGATGGAAAACTAAAGGACCGTCGCCAAGGATATCCTAAACTCACACCTGAGACCACCTGCTGTCTCCCTGGATTCCAAGTATCCTCGGTGTAAATTCAGCAGGATCCCTTACCACACGCTGGCCGCTCAGGAGCTGCTCAGGGCTGAGGAGCTGCTCTACCTCCTTCCTATTGAAGCCTGTGCCTCTCAGCATCCCACCATGCCAGTCTCAGCCATTTATTTTTTTTATCATTTTGTGGAGTGATCTGGGAACCTCAGCCAGCTGTGAAGCACAGCAGGAGCTAGGCTGCTTAGATCTATCAGCACACATGCGTGAAGGATGACATCCCGTGCTGGGAGATGTCCTGGGGGGAGGATGGTGAGCAAAGAGGCCCCACCCCAGGCAAGAGTGTCCATGGCCCCGGTAGCTCTATGGCAGGTGGCTGTGGGGTTCTTGGCTTGGGAGTCAGCTCCACCAGCAGCATTGCAAAGGGAGAACCTCCTCTCTGATGATACAAAAATCACAAATCATTTTTTTACTGTGTTTTCTTCAGCAGCTTTTACAATTGCCATTCATATCCCTCTCCCCTATCACCCCATCAGCTCTCCACCATCTCTTAGCTGCCAGACACATTTAAGGTGCCTGCCAGGCTCCTGGCAGTGATCTCTTTCCATCCCTCAATCCCTCCTGCGCTGCCTAGAGCCCAGTGCTGCCGCGGAGGAGAGCTGGGCTCGTGACCTGTGGTCCCCATTGCTGTCCCTAGAGCTGGGGCAAATGGTGCCACAGGGCCCAGCTCTGATGTCTTGGATGCAATGAAGTCAGCACAGGTTTTGCATGTCACCACAGTGGAGGATTGCAAGCCAACCCCTTGTGTAGGGGTCCTTTCTTGTGTCCATGGTGGTTACTAATTAATTTATTAAAAAAAATATATATTACACTTGTAGTCCTACACTAATTAGGCCTGCTGCTATGATTCTTTGTTGTAAAACTGGACTTAAAAACGGGGCTGCCCCTCTCAGAGAGGCGGGTGAGGTATGGCCCCTGAGGAGCCCTCACTGCCTGCACCACCCGGGCTCGGGGAAGGGACACCCACCTCCAGCCACTGTGAAGCATTGGCTTTCCAGCCCTCATCCACCCACACTCCTGGAAGAAAAAACTTTCCATTACCTTTTCCCTCACTCCATTTTCTCCCTTTACAAACCCAGAGTACTACTTCATTCTCTGGTAATCACAGCTAGTCATTCTCATTTAGCTTCCACGCACAATACAACAGCAAGCCCTAAGTGCCATATTTAGCACCAGGGTGTGCTGGCTGGTGATGGTGGATATTTTCCCCTTGCTTCCCAAAGCCTTCTTGATTTACTGATGTCCCCGCTGCTCCAGGATGGCCTTACAGGGCACTTTTCCATAGAAAATGGTGCTAAATGGTTGGCTTTTACCTTATTTGCTGTGATGTTTATGTGAGTGTCCTCAGAACTGAGCACAGTCCTGCCCTTCCCGAAGCAGAGCGAGGGGTGTGTGTGCTACCCAGGGCACCGGCCGCAGAGCCCTGCCGGCATGGGATGCCCAGGACACGTGTACTGGGAGGCAAATGCTGTTCTTAAATTGCCATCCAGCCTCTGGGACATGACTTGGAGGCTCTGCCTGACACAGTGTTGTGCTAGCTGGGTGTCGGAGCTAACTTAGGACCTTGTTGCCTATCCCTGCCTGGGCTGTGTCTGGCTCTGCAAACACTGGCATCGCTGCAGGGAGCCACTGGGCAAGTGTTGGAGAGCAGCTCCTGCCCGTGCCCTTGATCCCCTGCAGCACCAAGAGTTCAACATTCATTTCATGTGGTTTCTGTCTATCAGTCCCAGACAGCTAGTGTGTGTGGGTGTCTGTGTGGGTCCCCCCGCACCTGGCGTGGGATGAAGCTAACTGCCCATGCAGAGCTGAGGGGAAGGAGCTTGCCTCTGTGGAACGGGCTTGGGGATGGAAGAGAAGGAAAGGGAGGGAGAGGAAGGGAGCACCTGCCCACAAAATAAAGCAATACTTTAAATATCCTCTTTTTTTCATATTTCAGTCTAACAGTTTTTAAAAAAAGCAACATTTCAGCTGGTTTTGCCATTATTAAAAACAGTTTTGGGAAGTCTGGTACTTCCTTGCAATGATAGGTAGTAGACAGATCTATTGATAACGCATAGAGCATGCATGAACAAGCATTTAAAGTCTCTCTGTACTGTGAAATACCTAACAGCGCCAGAAAAAAACCTCGCTAGTACTGTGGGTGTGTGCTAAAACATGTATTTCTTTTCTTGCTAATTCTTCCAGGGCAGTGGGAAATGTTGCAGTGCAGCTGACAGCATCTCAAGTAATGAAATGCTGCGATTCAATGGTTTTCCACACTCGCAATGGCATCACCTTCTTCCCATTTGTATTCCTCCAAGAGGCTTAGCAAGATGAGAAAAGCTACTTCAGAAGCAATTGCAATGTGTCTGCAATTGACTTGTGGGTTTGGGGCTTTTTTTTTAAGGCTTTATCTGCTGTAACACCTCTTCTTATGCTGGAGGGAATTTAGCGAGGGGTAAATAGCTGATTTCATTAGTGGATGTGATTTCTCCGTAGTGTGAGTCCTACTGATTGAATCACAGAGTAAAATGCTAAAAAGGAGTTTTATTCTAAACTTTTTGAAGGGCTACCAAAGTGGCATTTACAGAGGAGATTTGCATAGGTCTGGGTTAGAGAAAGGTGACAAGTTTGGAGGAGGTCTAGATAGGAGAAAATGAGGATGACTCAGGTTTAAAACCAGTGGGGTTTCTTTTATCAAATACTTGTCATAGTAGCAACATAAGAGTGCCTACATCTCCAACTGGAGGAGCAAACCATTAGCTCAACAGAAGGTCAGTGGGGGAGAGCATTATTAACCGACAGCTTGCATTGTAAAATGATATTCCCTCCACAACAAGGAGGCATTTATCTCTGAATTTTTACATGATGAACATGCAAAGCACAGATTTAAGGGCATCTGATAATGTTAATCCAATTATAGTTCTATTCCAACATCCCTTAAATGCTTCTTCAATTCTTTTAGCAAGAGACTTAATTCTCTGAGTGAATGAACTAGAGATATGAGGAAAATACCAGTTCTTGTTACTGAAGAAAATGAGTGTTTCAGTATAGCCTGGTGCTACGAATCCTGAGGATCCAACAGCATATTCTGTGTCCCTCCCTGTAAAGGAATTTTAGGGCATATTTCTGTTGATTTTTTTTGTTTACTAGCTCACATGCTTAAAATGTGAATTCTAGCTCCCAAGCTATTATGCATCAGTCACGGTAACACGTGTGCTGTTCATTTATTAAATGACAGGTAACGATAGCTGACTGAGTACGTCGAGCCAAGGTGTCATGATTGCAGAATTGGCTGTACTTAATTATCAATGGCAATTGAGGGCCAGTGACATCAAGAGCTAAAGTACACAGAGATTTTGGTGCCCAGTTTGCAATGTCAGTGACTTGGCTTCCTGGAGGACCCAGCACCGTGTTGTAGGCCACATTGGATGCAGAGATCCTTCTGGCTCCATTGCTTCAAGCTCATTTCTGAGATGCCTTGAACTCTCTGGTGTTATGTGAACATGCGCTTTCCTGTCCAGCTGGAAGCACTGATGACAGCAGCGAGCTGGCCATGCTGCTTGCCTTCTCCACCACCCATGCTCTGTGAGCCTCCATAAGCAGTCTGGTGGAGGGCAGATGTCTTGTGCTGCAGGTCAGTGAGAAAAACAGAACACTAGGGAATTAAATTCCCAGATATTGCAGGCAATAACGTGATGTTGGCTCTTTCATAAACTCATTTTTCTCTTGGAAACAAGCCAGATTTATTGCTGTTCCAACACCTCATCACAGTTATGCTTAGAAGTCTAAGATTTGCAGAGATTTCTGTCTTGCTGTCCTCTTATACCAACTTGCTTGCTATGTCTTGCTCCTCACCAGACGTTCACCGTCCTGGTGCGACCACTGTAGGACATTCCCCTCCTCGTAGCCTTTGGTCACATACAGCCATCTCACCTGTCCACCAAACAGAAATCACCTAAGAGCCTCTCTCCTCACCAGCCCGTTGAGTCCATCACTTTGAAAATGGGTGACTGGAAGCATACACCTATTTCAGACGAAAGCTCATCAGAGCCCTCCTCATCACTCCCGGTGCCTTCCTACCCATCCACTCCAGTCCTCCTCTCCCAGTGTATTATCCTTACCTTTATCTTAATTAGGCCGCCTATATTTGCAGGACTGACAAACAGGGCTTTGGGAGGATATTTAACTATTTAATGCATTACTTCCCTGCTCGGAGGGAGGCCACACAACTAGGCCTTCCCTAGCGGCTGTCCAGCCCATTCTGAAAAATTTCTAAGGCAAAGAAGGCATAATTTCCCTGAGATGCTCTAGAAGGGGCCTTCAGTTAGTTAGGGAGGTTTATCTATCAGCTGGTATAAGCCTTCCTTCCTGCCAAGGTGATAACGTCACCTGTCACCGCTGACCTTTGAGAACAGCTCATTACAGCACCTCTTTGCACAGACACACAGTTAACATGCTCCCTTTGGTCTTTTGCATATGAAACACAGCCAAGCGCTTTAATTTTTTCCTCACGGGTTAAAAAAACATCTGCTTTTTTTCTCTCCTGGACTCTTTCAAAATTGTCTGCATCGTCCTTAAAGTGTGGCCCCGTGGTCCAGACACTGTGCCAAGCTGAGGCTTCAGCATGGCTGAGCCTGGAGCAATGATTATCTCCCTCCCCCCCCATATGAACACGACTGCTGTTAACATCTTCCAGGGTGATCTTTGCTTTTTATGTGGCAGTATCACAATTTGATTCGTATTCTTTTTGGAGCTCAGCTGTAATCTGCAGATTATTAAGTCTAGAACTGCTGCTTATCCAGGTATTTTTCATTTTTATTTCATTTGTGCTTATTTATTTCCCTCCTGAATGCAGGATTTTCTGCTTTTTTTTTTTTTCTCAGCCGTTTATCTCATTGATTCCTGACCTTCCCTCCAATTAATCAAAACCATTTTTGAATTCTAATCAGGCTTCCCAGCTTGCAACCCTGGTGAGCCAATACATTCATTTGTTTTATAAACGTAGCCTCTAATCCCTTTGTTAATTGCATTAATGACAATATTTGCCAGAAACAGCCATGAGGGACTCCTGCTGGGCTTCCTCCCTTTCCTCTAGGTTTGGCAACCTATTGATATTTTCCATTCCCTCCTGCTCACAGAAAGCAATCAATCAAGGCTGCATGCTCGCTCCTGTACTTTGGGGGGCTTTCTGCCAGTGCCAGTGGAAGTATTTAATGATATTGTGAGGGGATTATTCACTCCCTTCTTCTCCACAGAGAAGTTCCCCAGTCTGCAGTACTCCGCTGCTCATGGAAACTAGTCAATTCGCTTCCCCCTGAATTCCCTTTGGCTGGTGATTGCATCGTGATGGCCCACTCAGGTGAAGACAGTGTTCAGTACTAATCACTTTGCACATGCAGTCAATTGCTTTGATTTCATGATCAGCCTGAAGCAACTGAACTACATAACAGCCTATGGCACGGGGACGCACAGACCATCCAGTTATTATGACAGTCATGTTCCTCTTGAGGCTGGGCAGAATTTTTGCTCTCTGGGGAACAGACCAATGTAGACGTGGTGGAACTGCTCAGTGCACAGCCACAGCCCACGGTGGCTGGGGAAGGCTGTCGCACCACCTGTGGCACATGCAGCACGAGGAACCACGCCGCATGCTTGCAGGGCAGGTATCTCACAGCAGTCGTACACGTTCTGTAGCAAGGAATATCTGTAAGAACGCTCAGTCACTTCAACGCCTTTGATTGTTTGCAAAATAAAATCACCAAATAAGAATCCCAATAATGAAATGTATTATTGTCAAATGTTTGGCTGTAGGCACACGCCCAGAAGTGTAGTACTCTCTACCCTTTGTTTAGATGGCCAACTTGAAAATACCAGTCATCTACAGTCACTTGCACTCTAATGGCAATGAACATAAATGCACAATGCTGGCTTGAAATAAAACCTGACATCATACCGTATCAATTAAGTGGCAAAGAAGCAACAATCCATCGTGGAGCGCTGAAGAAAATTTGTACTATTGCCATAAAGCATTTTGAAAGAAGGTCAGAATGCATTTCATACGAAAAACGTGAGCAATATGAAACGACAGCCTAACAAAGTGAATTACATGGTCAGTCCTTCCTGAAAGTATTTCTGCCGCGACGGCATCAGCCTACTCCCCTGCACACATTGATATCAGTAGGGCTTGTCCTGATCTCACACAGTGACCCTTGCTGTGGTAGTTCGCTGTGCTCATCAAAAAGAGTTAAGCGACAACCTCTGGCCAACCCCATGGAAACCTTCCCTGATCATTTGCCCAACTTGTTCCAACAGTCCTTGGTGACCTAACAGTCCTCTGTGACTTTCTCCAGTTGACCCACATTTTATTTGAAGTCTCAGAACTGGACCTGGTACACTAGCTGAGGCCTTATTAGTTTGAGAACAATGAAAGGATTATCTCATGGCCTATATTCAAAACCTCTACCTAGACACCTTCCCCTCAACGTCTATTTTGTGATCCGCTATAACCTCAGGCACCGTTTGCAGAATTGCTGCACAGCCAGAAACTACTGCAACTGTGTAGTAGGTTTTTGTGACTTAGGTATTCTTACCCATTTGCCAACTGAATTTGCTCCTCTCTCGGGTATTTTTTCTAATACATAAAAATAATTTCAAGTTTTAATCCCATCATTTTTGGAAGTGATTAAGCTATATCCAGTTGATATAATCCACGAATTTAATAGCCATCTTTTATATATTGCATCATCAATGGAAATGACTGAATAATACCAAAAGCTAGACAGGTTCCTATGGAACATCAATTGCTGTATTTTTACAGCTTGATGATGAAAGACTGATAGCATTTTTCCGAACAGTCTAACCCGTATTGTAGCATTTTGTAACATTTCAAATGAGGCTGTTATCGCCTGCTTTGGTTTTAAAATGTCACATTAAAGCTGTTGTTTCTCTTTTTTTATCCTGAAGCTTATTATATTGCTTTACAACAAAATTGTTTCAGAAATATGTACTATTAATAATTTTTTTTGGTAGAGGTAAACCTAGGTCTAGATTTATTTTTTTTTTTAACTATTTAATTCAATGATTATCCCTCTTCTGTGGAGCCTGAAGGAAAAAGACATTGAGCATTTCAGTTTTCCCTAGATTTACTATTCATTCTTTTCTTAAATAATGGACTCAACTTTCCTTCCTAGTATGGGTTTTACTAGGCTTTAGCAGTCCTTACTTAAGTGTTTTTCTGTACTTTTTCACACATATCTGTGCTATTTTTTACATTTATCCATAGCAACTTTCTATTCCTGTTTTTTTCTGTTGAAAGAAGTTCTGATACAGTCCTAATAGCCTGTTACTATGCTTCCTGGTTTCCCACTGCACTGGCATAATTTGTCATTATGTGTCCTTTCATTAGTTCTCAAAGATGATATTCATTTATCCTTCTGATTGTTTCAGCCATTTTATAAAGTGTTCTGGAGTGAATTTCATCTGTCCCTACTTAGGTAAGAATTTCCAAATTTTCAAAATGTGTCTTTTCAGAGAATACCTGCTCTCCTGGACCCTGTTCCTCTCCTTGAGATACCTGCCCAGGGGAACCACACTTAACAAACCTTTTTGTGCATAAAAGTGAGCAGATTTGAAGTCCATGTGAATTCTATTGTATAGGTTGCCATCTTTGCCCCAAATTACAAAATTCTATTTTGTAACTAAGATTAAACCAGTTTCTTCTTCCAGATTAGCAAACAATTCCTCACTAGTCAGAATCAAACCTAAAATAGTCACTCTCAGATTACATCCTCCATAAAACAGTGTCCTTCCTTCCTCATTTGTAGGAACATTTGTACAGTTTGCACCTCGCAATGCTATGGTATTTTCTGTATGCATTACAAAGAAAAGATCTGTTCCAAGATGAATACCAAAGAAAGAGAGCTTTCTTCAAGGCCAACAGTTTCCCTTTCAGGGTAATTCATTTATCATCTAACATGTCAGGTTTGTTTCTTAAACATAAATACTCTCTGCTACTCCTCAGTCATAGAAAATAACCTAGTTTTGGTAGCAGCTAGCATTTCTTAGGAAGGAATATGAGGTTTGTGTTCCATTATTCTTAAGAATAAAGCCAGAGCTAAAAATGGCTACATATGATATTTGGAGAAATTCAAGTTCTGACCATTAACTCTCATCTCTTAATACTGCAGTGACTGCGGCCACTATGTGAGTCTTCATAATGATTCTCATACACGTTACAGAATCAAGATGTCAAAGACACAGGGAATGTGACAAGCCTGGAAAAAGTCTCCTTTTCCCACTAGAATACTTAGTCCACTGATCACCTCTATTTCTTTCCATTAAATATGTTAGATTTAGAATCCAATACCAAACAGAAGAAAAAACATCAGTACAGAATACATAGGAATTACTTAAAATTACTTTTCTATCCAACCTATGTACCTATCTCTAAAAGTTCCTTCACTTGTTAAATTAGTTGTTAAATTAGTTTTGAGACTGATATTTGGATTAATAAAAGATGCTGGTGAAATGAGAGCTAATAAATTACTCTAAACTGAATAAAAGAAGTTTGTAGTTTTGGCCTTAGAATGAAAACCTGTTAAATATATGGGCCACTGGGAACCAATACAAATGTCAGCATAAAGAGTTGTCTAACTAAATGACACAACAGAAATGTAATAGTAATTCAGTTATTTCTAAAGTGCCAACACTGTAAGTATGAAAAATAAATGCAGAAGATAGAAGAACAGCACCACCATTCAGCAGATTTAAACTTACTCTTTATGATGCACTTTCATCAAAATTTGTAGTTGCCAGGTATCAAATTTCATTCATGCAACATCAATCCACTAAGAAATACATATTTTGGTGAGAAAATTAAAGTCCATATTTAAGTAAAAACTGTTTTGAAATAAAAATAAAACAAGATTTATTTTTACCAAAAAACTTTTTTTTTTTTTTTACTAACAGAATAATTATCTGGAAAAAGTAATTTCCCACATGAGATAGTTAAAGGAAGTTAAATGTATCTAAAAATGGAAGATTCTGCATTTACATAGTTATATGCCATTAATATTGAAGATATGCTTTCTGGCAAAAAACTCCTCATGCTTAAAAAATGCACCTCAGTTTTATACTGTACATTACAACATACAGTAGTAAGAAACAGAAGTAGTAAACAGGTTATATGCAAAGAAAAAGAGTTACATTACAAGACAGTTACAACTGTGACACAAAAAAATTAAAATGTTCAGCTTTAACAGTATTTGAAGGCAATTCACAATCATTTCAGGAGTTTTGTGAAATTTAAGGCCATTAGTTCTAAATAAAATATATCTGACACAAACTCACAAAACCATGTATTTTGTAAAAACTGTACATGCAAAACCATTTTATAATTATATATGAACAGGCATATAATAAAATTTTTGGGTAGTTCTGTACACAAAATTGTGCACAAAGCAACATGGTTGTGCAATTTTTAAACCAGTTAACTAATGTTATCATTCATGCACCATGAATGGAAATGTGATTAGATGACAATATTAAACCTAAATATTAAGAGCCAGCATCCCTTTGAATGGGCAATCTAGACAAAAAGAAGTTAAGATTTTAAATTAAGTTTAAAATGGTTCATTATAAAACATCTGCTGTAATCACTCCAAAAGACTTTTCTGATGCAAAATTTCCAGTGCTTTAAGGAATGCATAAGATTTAATGAACTCAGTGAGTCAACTGTAATACTCTGATAGTTCTGATTTGAGGTAATTTTCTATAATTACTTATAGCAAGTAACTCTTCTAATTTGCTTCAGTAACTAGTTTAAAAAACTGTAAACTTAGATAAACTTAGAAATTGGAGAATCTCTAAAAAAATACACATACCTCCCCCTCAAAGTTTGGAGTTAGTCATAAGTCATATGCAATTACGTTATTTACATTTTAGGAGTTTATTCTCAAACTGTGAGATGAATGGATTACTGAGCATTGATTGAAGCAATTCAGATATTGGAAAACATATATTTGTTGCTTTCTTAGCTTTCATTTGTATTTGTCTGGACAAACATTCAAAGAGATATTGCTTCTCTTGTTATCTTGTGACAAACTACTGCAAGCTAGAAGACGTGAGTCAATATTCCAAACTTTTATTCTTAAGAATAGTTATAAAAGTACTGAAATTTAAAAATAGTAACATGTAAACATTAATACAGAGTAATAGCATTCCTATACATTTATATACACAGAGTATTCAGAGAGGACAGTATCTTCTGAGTTGAAAACCTGACTTGTGCTTTCCCCTCCAATAAATACGTCAAAAAAGTAGGGTTTTTTGTCAAAAAAAATAAGACTTAAGAGAGAACATCAACATTTTGCTCCTAGC
This sequence comes from Pandion haliaetus, assembly GCA_013401275.1. Lineage (NCBI taxonomy): Eukaryota > Metazoa > Chordata > Aves > Accipitriformes > Pandionidae > Pandion > Pandion haliaetus. The sequence continues at coordinate 17,118 of VYZV01025130.1, read as the reverse complement.
ATTTAAAAGCTTTCCAGTTGCTCATGCAACCATAGGAGAATTTTGGTAAGTGAAGACAATCTTTCTAGCTCCAAAAAGTTATCAGAAGCTACTGCTGCATCCGGAGACTCTCGACTTGTGATAAATGCTAAGCACTTTGGAGCAGTCATATCTGAGTCTGCAACACATGAATCGGGGGTGTATAAGGTGGCGGTGCAGGTGATGGCTTTATTCCTCTGACTCTCATGTAGGACAGAAACTGCTCTGGGATCTCAGCTAAAACATCTTTAGCAACTCTTGCCATGCTTAACACGTGGTTTCCACTTCTGTCAATGTAATCTCGGAATGGCACAAACTACAAAACAAGAGAGATGTTCACACCGGTCATTATACAGACACAGAATACATCTTACAACATAAAAATAAGTTTTATCTAGGGAGTTAGAGTACATGAATATGCTACATTACACATTTTATATATACATATACATATTTTGTATTTTACATAGAAACATTGTATCTTGTTTTTAAAAAAATCTGTCTTCTAATAGAAACAGCGTCATGCTTTCACTTGGGTGAAGTTCTTCACATAAGCCATGGCTAGCTCAGATTGGCAATTACATGTTTCATTGATATATTTGGTTTATCTCTCAACCCTTTTCATACAAGGAGGTAATTCTGTCTCAGAAAGCTATTCTTAGCTCACATTTCGAGCTCACGGAGCTCTCCTACCAGACTGCCTCTGCTCTGGCAGTTTGTGAACAGAATTTTTGCCATCTGAAGTGAACAAAACGGAAAGGATGACTTCATATTCTTGACCATTTTGCATTATACCTAGTAAAACTATGAACCACCTCAACACTTTTTATATGGTACTAACAAATGCATAAAAACTCCAAGCAAAAAGGATTGGATTCAGAAAATAATTTGTTATGTGATACCCAGATATGCAACACCTAAAAAGTTAGCTACCCAGCTCCGGCTTGGATTTCATAATAATTAATGAGATGCTTGTGCTACTGGTACAGAAAAAAGAAACAATCTAGGGTCCTTGATTTTTATTCACAACAGACAGCACGCAGAGATGTAGTGGGTTAAGCTAACTAATAGGTTATGCCAAAGGGAAAGCTGATTTAAAATTCTGCTTCTTGCTCAGATTTTGGAGCCTATCTCAGGGCAACAGCTGGGTGACTTTTCAAAATTGGGTTTTGATGTCCAAAGCTACTTCTGGTACTGATATAACAGGCTAGGCTATGTTGGAATTCAAAGTCTAATGGTGCCTTTCCCCCCCCCACAAAACAGGGA
>VYZV01025130.1:3302-15386 GCA_013401275.1 Pandion haliaetus | reverse complement strand
TGCATAATTGTCCTGAAAAGGATCTCAAATTGCCAGAAAAAAGGCTTAAAGCCTACATATTTGAACTACGTTGAATTAAACTGAAACCTGTCACCAAATTAAGCATTAACTGCTACTGATTAGAGCATTTCCCCAGGAAGCAGTAGATCTGCAGTTTCTTAGAAGATGATGACTTAGTCACTGAATTGTTGAAGCTAGAAGCGACCTCTGGAGATCCTTCAGTCTAACCCTGCTGCTCAAGCAGAGCCAGCTAATGCAGGTTGCCATAGTCAACAAGACTACCAGAGTAGTCAGCAAGACTATTCAATGAGAATAGCCTTTATTCCAGATAGGAGCATCCTTTACCTCTTCATTGCGTTGTGTCCAAGAATGTATCAGGCATAAGGGGCAGGAGAAAAACAGGCAAAAAGGAACCTGACTTTAGGGTATTAAGCCAGGAAGCAAGGTATCTGTAATTCCATAATTAGCTGTCTTAACTATTTCTGTGTTTATGCGGTAACTCTTCAATACAAGAGACAAGCACATACTGTGACATTTACTAGTACTGACTCCTCCACTTCATAAAAAAGCTCTAGCAGTTTTCAGAAGCCAGCCCAGCACTGCCCTGTTTCAAGTGGCTGTTCCTTCTTAAACTTCATCAACTTTTCTGTAAGAATACATCTGAGTACCCCCAGAAGCATGAAGTTAGAATAACAAAACAAAACAAGCATCTCTGTAGCCTGCTGGCTTACACATTCAGCTGGGAAGGGATAAGCTTGGTGTTCATTTCCCCCTCATGTAGTTATTAATTTTCTAATGCAATGTCACTCTTATGTAAAAATCACATGCAGTCTGAGCTAAAGAACAAAAGTGTCCCACCCCAAGAGATCACCTTACCCTTTAGTCTGCAGTCATGAAAATTCAGACCACTGCTCTGCAGCAAAGGGAGGCTATTTCTACAGTGTAATTGTTGAAATGCAATTATACAATATAGATGACCTGAATTAGTCTCCCTCCCCTCTCCTTATGGTATACAGATGTCAGAGGAGCTGGAGGAACTATGGACTGATAAGCACACATACCGATATACAAGGACAGCTGGCAACGACAGCAAGGCCTAGAGCTATCATGTAGAAGAAGTAGAGGTGGCAGAGGAATAGAATGAAAGACATAAGAGAAACCAAAGGGAAACTATGTGATGTAAAGTGCTTTCTCTATAGTTTGAGAGTTTCATTTAAAAGGCTAATACACAAAATTTTCAAGAGAAACAATAGGTACATTACTATGAGTAAGTATTTTGCTAAAACTTCTTAAATAGAAAAAGGATAACAAAGGAGCAGAAATGAAATAAACTGAGGAAGAACTGGTACACATGTAATACAATACATATGTATACTAGCAAGGAGGGAGTAATGAAGGTCATGTCTCATGCCTTTACATGAGTTTCAGTCAGTAGTAAATATAATAGATAGTGACTCACTGTTAGCAGGCAAATTTTTCCTTTACTAATTTAATTAAAATATTTCACAATACTGCCTGTTAAAATTATCAGTTAATTTCACTAGCTAATTTTAACTACCCTAATACAAGAAAAAGAAACTTTTTATATTTCAGTAGTTAATTTTATAAAAGCAGATCAGTTTTATCCTGCCAGATATAAAATAAAGGTCACACCAAACCTACAGGGTTTGACATTATCCCTTTTTATTTATTTAGCTAGCCTATAATGTATTTGTTAGCATATAGACAGAAAAAGAGCACAAAATAATACTGCCTTCAGGTAATTCAATATGGCTTTGGGCAAAGTTCTGACTGAAATATGTTAATAGTAAGTAAATGTTTTATTACGTTTCTGATATGCAATGAATTCTAAATAAATACAAAAGGGTATTCATTACATATTATTTTTTATTTCTCAGCAGAAATTAGAATATTTCTGATGCAAAGCATTTTCACAAATCTTGTTTATAGCACCTGGAGAACTCTATCCATTTATGCTCTTTGAATGTAAAACCAGCAGCTTTTGGAGGTGCTGTTGTTTGGGAGAAATAATATGTAATTAATTATGTTGCACATATTTAAATGCATTTAAACGTAAGTGCAATGCATGCCAGAGATATCTGAATTAGCTTTAAAAAGTCTTGATATGGCACAGGGCGTTGCAGAAATACTAGTTTGGGGTCCAGAAACACTTCCAGCTCTTGAGGCAGATCTCCACGTACTGCTCTGTTGAACAGCACTGACATGGACCGCGTAACAGATTACAGACAGCCCCTCTCTAGCCCAGTATGGGCTACCAAGAAACATTATAAATGCTTTGACAAAATGAGAAACAGTGTTTCTGGCCCTCTGTTCAGCTGTCCAGCTTCTCCTCATCCCTACTTTTGTAATTACCTTTTTGACAACATTGACTAAAGCAGCCAGCATGTCTCACTCTTAGAAGAGTTTTGATATCTCACTCTCCCATCAGTTTTCTTTGTATGTTGCAGAAATGAAAAAAGTCTCTTTTTCAACTATTAGAAAAAATAATTCGGGAACCTATGACTTTCTTTAATGTATATCCATACAGAGTATGAGGGTAATTTAACTGCTGTCATCTTATTCTCATTTCTGATCCCCATTTAAGAAAAGAATAGAGGGGGAATTCTAATGTAGTATTTATTGCACTGAGAAGCTTTAAGACTGGAAAAAAAGATCTGATCATTTTAATTTCCATATATTTACATAGAATTGTTTATTTTGTACTGTAACAAAAAGAACTATAAAATCAGGTGTCATATACATGTTTTGAACACTTCCTTGGATTGAGATATTGTATCCACCAGTAGTTATCAAATCCTTAAACATTCACATACCAGTATTGGTAACATCAAACATTTTGAAAAGTTTCAGTTCCTACATATTTAAATGAAAACAAATATACACATTCCAAAGTTCATCAGCTGCAATCTGATGTATTATTAAAACATTATCACCTGCAATATGAACGATTCATATAGCTCTGTTATTTTTTTTTATATATATATATATATTCTACTAAACAACAATAATATAAAAATCCAACCCGGCTTGGAGAGAAATAAGTGAAAATAAACAAGAGGAAAAATAAGTAAAGACCATGAATTTTGACAAATAGGAGGAATAAAAGGAGAAGAAGAAATGGCAGATCTAAGGTAAGGTTTGAACCTAAGNTAATTCGGGAACCTATGACTTTCTTTAATGTATATCCATACAGAGTATGAGGGTAATTTAACTGCTGTCATCTTATTCTCATTTCTGATCCCCATTTAAGAAAAGAATAGAGGGGGAATTCTAATGTAGTATTTATTGCACTGAGAAGCTTTAAGACTGGAAAAAAAGATCTGATCATTTTAATTTCCATATATTTACATAGAATTGTTTATTTTGTACTGTAACAAAAAGAACTATAAAATCAGGTGTCATATACATGTTTTGAACACTTCCTTGGATTGAGATATTGTATCCACCAGTAGTTATCAAATCCTTAAACATTCACATACCAGTATTGGTAACATCAAACATTTTGAAAAGTTTCAGTTCCTACATATTTAAATGAAAACAAATATACACATTCCAAAGTTCATCAGCTGCAATCTGATGTATTATTAAAACATTATCACCTGCAATATGAACGATTCATATAGCTCTGTTATTTTTTTTTATATATATATATATATATATTATTCTAAACAAAAATAATATAAAAATANCTACTAAACAACAATAATATAAAAATCCAACCCGGCTTGGAGAGAAATAAGTGAAAATAAACAAGAGGAAAAATAAGTAAAGACCATGAATTTTGACAAATAGGAGGAATAAAAGGAGAAGAAGAAATGGCAGATCTAAGGTAAGGTTTGAACCTAAGGATGCCTGTCAGTGTTTAAGAGGCATTTGGACAATGCCCTTAATAACGTGCTTTAACTTTTGGTCAGCCCTGAAGTGGTCAGGCAGTTGGACTAGATGTCCATTGTAGGTCCCTTCCAATAGAAATACTCTATTTCATAAATGTATTCAGACACTTTCAGGAAAATACGCTGTCCATGGAAGATTTAGTTTTAGACATATCATTCTTTCTAAAGCACAAAAGAAAATAAAAAATGCATAGCGAGTTAATTTTATTTGATCAAGAAAATAATTATGAAATAAAGTCTGTCCGGGGGGTAGGTAATCAGGAGGCAAGATGGGGTGCCTGAAGCATGGATGAAATACATAGTTTGGACAACCTGTGGAGTTGTAGAAATCTGCAGCTCTGAGGGGAAGGGGGATACGGTGGGTGTGTATGTGCATGCAAGTGGTTGCATAGGTTTGAATGACAACTACTGGGCTGACTGAATGACTGTAGGGAGCGGGAACAGAACCAGAGGACTTTGGCAGAGAAATGGAGGCGTCTGTGGAATTCAGCTGAGAGTAGCACTCTCAGGGCTTGGTTCAGTCACGTAAACACAGACCACAGAATTATAGAATAGTCTGGGTTGGAAGGGACCTTTAAACGTCATCTAGTCCAAGCCCCCTGCAATAGACAGGGACATCTTCAGCTAGATCAGGTTGCCCAGAGCCCCATCCAACCTGACCTTGAATGTTTCCAGTGATGGGGCATCTACCACCTCTCTGGACAACCTGTTCCAGCTATCATTTGAGGCTCCTTAAAGCATGAGACATCTGCATGGTTGTACGTGGCAGACACAACATAGGAACTAGGAGACCCTCATGGTCTTCTGGACTGGCAGTTAGAGGGAAAGATAACCTAGGCATCTCAAATGCACTTGTTAGAAGTCTAGGTATTGCCAACTTCTACAAAAGTCACAGTTTTTCGTTATGGAATCATAGTGAAATTGCAGTACAGAGGCAACTAACTCTTCTCCCAGGGTTGTATAACCCTAAGACTTTATATCAGTGTGCTGCCAGTTAGGGGTCATTTCCTATTGAATGCAGATCCACTACTATGTGTTATATAAAGGCTTATAGGTATCATAGAGAGTTTCTGAGCTTGTTATGAACACCTCAAGATAAAGTAAGTCAGGGCTAAGGTAAAATGAAAGCTAGGAGTATAGACAGAAACAAGAATTCAATCTAACTATTAGAGTAAGTTTTCTCTCCCACCTGCACAATGTCTCTTTCTGCAAACTTTCCTCTTGAAGAAATCCTCACTACATCACCATCCAGTTCTTCCATGGCTTAAAAAAAAAAGAAACAAAATGAATTCATCTATGAGTTCAACTACGCAACAAATACAAACTTACTGAGAAAAACTTCAGTCAATTTACACTCTAGGGCAACAAACCCAACAGTTGTTATTTAGGTAACTCTTTAAGATCATTTGTGCCATAAAATACATCATGCTTTGTAGTTACTTAGCACTTTTTCATGCTGACGATACATACTTTTTGCCTTGTCATCTTCAGAACAAAACAGACCACGATAAGGTCTTTATCATTCCAGCTCTCAAACCAGCAAGTATATCTGTTTTGGTAAGACTATATTTATACTTTCATAGGTGGAAAAAAAATTCATCTTCAGCAATTATTCTTACAGAAGATATTGTAGGATTCAGCACAAAGAGGTAATAACTCACGTTCATACTGGAAAAGTAATGACTGTTAATGCATAGGAATGAGGAGTTCTTAAAAAATATTTATTAAATTTATTGGGTAACTCCTCTTGTATCTTTCCGAGCAGGATCCAAGAAAACTCTCAAATTGCCCAGACACCCAGAAGCCATTCTAGGTAGAAAGGCATACCTGCTCTCTGGTCAGTGTTGAAATGGATGGACTTGGGATCGCAGATTATTGCTCAGCTGTTGGATCTGCAATCCTTCTTTCAGCATACACTATGAAAATCAAAGCCCTGCATCACTGAGCTTCTCAGGGGTTTACAAACTGGTCTGAGTTCACTGAAACCAGCACTTAAAAATCTAGTTCTTCCAATGCAAGAGCTAGAAAGTATAAATGATGCTATCAGGAGCCAAGTTCAAGCCAAACAAAAGAGCATGTTTGTTCAAAGAAAAAATTAGTAGGTCTGTAGAGCATGTTGCCAGATGATGCTGTTGATGCAAAAAATGTACATGTGTTCAAACCAGGAGACTGAACACGTATTTGAAGGAGAGATCCACTGAAAATTTCCAAAATAGACACAAAGCACATCCTGCTCAGGAAATTCAAATCTAAAAACAGTATTCAGGGAAGTATCACATTTCCTTATTCTGTTCTTAACATTCTCTAGATAACCACTCGTGCCATGTCAGATACAGAACATTAGGCAAAATGGACCCCTGATCTGACCTGTGATAGTCATCCTCTCATCCTTAAGTAAAGTTCTGCCAAATATATGTACCTTCTACCTGAGCTCCAGACTTTTAAGAACCCCTCTGGTAGCCCCCAGGGGCTGGGAGATCTACAGGGCAGTGGTACCTGGAGAGGAGTAACTTAGTCTCTCTACAGCAGAGCTGAGGCTTGACTGGCACTTGAATTGTAAGACAGTGTGCCTGGAACATACACCCTCCTACACACACAATTCTTCAGTGTCCACATCAGACATGGAGTCTGTTTTTTTTTCCAGAAGGAATTTCTGCAGATGGAAAAGTCATTTCTCTGCCCTCTTGGGCATTGAGGGACTACAGATTTGGCACACATCTAATGGGTGAATTTCACTGAGGCAGTATACTCAAGGAGTGTGGGTCCAAAGATGGAAACTATATCCTGCAGTACAAACAGAATCCTGGCTTAAGAAAAGCGATAGGTATGACAATCCAAAAACTTTGCAAAGACAACCTCCAAAAGTAAAAAGAAGCGAGAATCTGCATGTCCTGACTGAGTTAAGATGAGCCTGGGCAAACCCAAGGACTGGACAAACAGGGAGAAAGGGAAAAGGAAGAGTGAGAGAAAAGTAACATACAACTAAAGTAGGAATTCTCACGGATAAAAATGAAGTTTGCAAATCTCCCTCATGCATTTATGAGGATAAACTGTCTTTTCTCATTGCTTGTGGCATATAACCATCTGAAGTGTAAGAGTCCACCGGGACAATCTCTTCAAGGAATAAGATACTTAAAATTATCACTAATATACCACTTGCCAAAAAGCATACCAAAATCAACCTCCAATAAATTTTTTTGTGCGTGTTATTTTTTATTTGTTTTCATATTCTTAGAATATTTGTACAAGAATTAACATGTACAGTCATTAGTGATATTTACATTATACATCTGTGGTATTACTAAGTACATTTCATGTAGAAAAGAAGGCATACTGTCTAACCAGAAGTACTATAATTAAAAAGAAAGGATGTAGGGGGAATAGATATACAGGGAATGTCTACACCTCATAGTGCAGTGATATACATGACGGCACTTAAATTAGTCCAAATAACAGAAGCAGCTTAGTTATTGCAATAGAGAATGGTGTTCCGGAATATCACATGAAAGAATATGTAAATAATCCTGGTAATTTCTCTCCTGCTGTAACATTCTCTCAATGCTGCTACACAGTAAGGCTCACTCCTGTTATCTAGTGAAATCCAGGTTAACCCAGATCACCTCCTCAAATGTCTTTTTTCTCAGTATTTTATTACTGCAGTAAGAACAGATGATCAATATTTCCAGTCACCTGACACTTCACAAGGTAACTAAATATCTGTACTGAAGAAATTCAACATTACTTGAGTATATGTACTTTACTGTGGTTTTGGTTTTTTTTCCACTCATCTTCTGGAGCTCTGTAAATGCTGAGCCCCCATATGATTCTGTGACTTGTACAGAGAGCCTGAGGGGCTACACAGCTCCACATGGTAGCTTGTAATCATACTGAGTTATCAATCAATCCAGCTGGAAACATCAGCAGTGCTTACTGCTTGTTCCATATTATGCTCTTTTAAATAACAGTGTTTGTTTGAAAAACCACATACTACTAAAATATAAACAAATATAAAAAAAATTCTAGGAAAAACACTAGAACACTTACCATCAAATTCTGCTGGTCCTACCCCCACTATAATTATTGACATTGGAAGCTTTGAAGCCTTCAAAAGAAGAAAAAAGGAGGTTTAATGCATTACATAACCTCTGCCAATAATATGTGAGATCTGAGAACAATCTGAATAAAAACCATGCAAAAGTTATGTTTTAAAGAACAATTTTTTTTTCCACCTAAAAAGTTGAGTGCTGTAAACTACCTGCTTAAGTGGGACAAAATATCTTGGATGCAGATAGAAAGGCAAATGATTATTTTAATTTACTTTTTCCTTATAAAGTCTTTGAATCATATAGGATCGTAATTAAACACAACAAACTATGTTAGGATTTAATACCAATATGACAACTAAGATGACAAATGTATCTTAGAAATTTTTGTAAACTGACAATAATTGCAGATATGTACCTAATGGCAGTTCGACATTTATTTAAATGTACCTTGCCGCTTCCTGTTATTACATGGCTGCTTGGAACTATGTGACACTATTTTTTACATAGATCTTATGCCAATTCTTCTCAAGAGAAAAAATCACCTATTTGAGTGATATGTATCTTGTATTTTTTCCATGAATGAAATTTTATTCAAGTCAGTCATCTGTGCCACAAAGTAAAAAAGATATTGAACTGTCTTATGGTAAGATTTTTAATTTTATTTAATCTTTTTCACTCAATGAAACAAGGCAAAGATGATATCTGGCTTTCCCTGAAAAAACTCTCTGTAAAACCTTCACAATTATGAAGACAGTATCATAAATATTCGATTCTCCTACACTGATAGTAGTACTAGATATCTGCTAATTTACAGAAATAATCTGAAACTGCCTCTGTTGAGGAGGGTAACAACTGAAAAAAACCATCTACCAAATGTCAGGGTTGACAACTGTTCCTTATTGAGATATTCTGATGAACTGTGAAATGTTTACAGTCATTTTAACATGAGTATACACTGGCCAAAAATAATAGTTGTATGCTTTCTGTTAAATTAAACTCTGCCTCACTGAAGTCTGAAGTCAAGTGGGTTTAGAACATATTGTCATATTTTTCTTTTGGAATATAAAAAGTGTTTTTCTCCCTTATTTGAAAGATATTCTAATTTTAGATACATCACCACCATTTCCCATTCTTCATCTGCCATAATACTACGTATAAAACCAACTTTCTTTAAGCAGAAGATTTACAGCCTATTACTGTAAACATGCTATTTAAAACAATGAAAATATGCCATTCTATAAATCACTAAATAATGTTCTACACCACTATAGATTATACTCTATATACTACACATTGACTGCAAGTTCATCACAAAGTGTTACTACTTAGTCACTCTTCCAGATCAAATTCTGTAGAAGAGTAAAAGAAAAATTAATAATCCCTTGTTAGTTAAATACTAATATGCTACTGAAGGTAACAGTAAAGGCCGCTTGGCCATGGTCCTGGGCAACCAGCTCTAGGTGGCCCTGCTCGAGCAGTGGAGCTGGACCAGACGACCTCCAGAGGTCCCTTCCAACCTCAACCAGCCTGTGATTCTGTGATTAAGGGCCATAAATACAGTGTAACTGTAACTGAATCACAGTACACTGCATAAGTCAATAATAGTAAGTATAGAATATTGTTGAGACATGAAAGCATTTATTAGAACAGAGAATCTTCTGTTTTTCAGGTCTTTTCTAGAATCTTAATGCTTGATTGTAAAGAAAACATCCTTTAAAGACATTCCTACTCACACAGACACAGTATTATGTGATACAATGTATATGAAACAGCAAGTGGCAAGGACAGCATAAAGACAAAGAATTAAACTTTTGCATTTAAACTTAAGTGTTGGCATTTCCTGAATGACAGCATAACCTTTAGACAGTTTGGTAAAACAGAATGTGTCTGACATATAGGCTGTAATGAGAAAGAAGCCTAAGAGCACAATTAGTGTTAAAAAATTAAATATATTCTTCCTGATTTTTATACATATCAAGTTGCATTGAACATCACTGCCCTTTTAATTATTTTGGATATTATTAAGCATTTAATTAGTTGTGTCACGGTATACTGTGCTCACACTTCAAGGAATATACAGAAAAATGAATGCATCTTCATAAAAAGAAAAGACAGCAAATATTCCCAAACTTCTATTTATTCCAAGCTAACAACACATCTGCTGTATTTCCAGGCAGCTGCAGACTAAGAGCTATTAGCCCTGAAAATGAACTATCACTGGAAAAAAGGTTTTTCTGTATGTCTTAGTGGCAAATTACTTAATGTTACAAGGTATCAGCCAACTGGACATGCTGGTCTCTTACTTACTGACTTCAAACTGAGGGGTGAGTTAACTCAAGAGCTGCTCTTTTTTTCTCCATGGAGCCTTTTTGTCACCTAAAAGGGGCTCATTTAAAACACGCTATGTTCCAAACTTCTAGGCTAGACTAGAGAATGAACTTCCAAGTCAGTTTATCCTATTTTAATATTGGAAGCTGGAAGAGGAGAGGAAGTAAACTGGTACCTTCAAACACAGTTATAGCTTTGGGTGTAAAAACTTAACCAGGTGGGCTGTTAGAGTCCTTTATCAACACACAGACTCTCTCTACATGCTGCCGGCTAGAACCTGAGGGCATCTTGTTCTCCAGTGAAGAGAGAAAATTTCAGTAATAATTTTCATGTGCACCCTACAAACTGGAACGGTATTGAATCTCTACAGGAGGTAGTGAAAGTGGGACTTCAAAAATATGCCACCTAATTCTATGCTACTCATTTTGACATGATGTTTTATTATTTTAATGTAGGCTTTTCACCCACCACTTCACTATTAACTAGATCCACTGTGGTATGTTCAAAACTATTGATATAGATCTTTTCAAACCCTGCCTGGAAGTTGTTTCTGTGTGTACTTTCATCTGACACTTCCCAGGGACAAAGGCAAAATAGAACCTGTTCATAATACAGAATATAACTTATATGTACAGCAGTTTTGAAGAGAAAGATATTGAAAATAATGCAGAAACTGAGAAACAAACAAGAGTTTTCAAAATTCTAGGGGACTATTTAGAAGGAAATCAGATGACTGGTACGCTTGCCATTTGGTATCAGAAAGTTTGGGGCAGTTTTTAAAAGGGGGGGACATAGCTGTCTGCAATTACTAGAAGGATGAATTCTTCACATAATTCTTTTAAGTTTCAACACTTTCAGCAAAACTTACATTCACTATGGATTCTTTTGTCTGAGCCATATCGGAAATAACACCATCTGTAATAATGAGAAGAACAAAATACTGGGAGCCGTCTTTTACTGAAGCAGCATATCTAGGGGAAGAAAAAACAACATTATAATAGTAAACCCCCCTTTTTACAAAGGAACTAATATGAAAAGAAACTGTATTTTTAAAATTTGACTACTAAGGACTAAGAAAAATAAAGAAACATGATGCAGTGGATTTAAAAAATAAAGACATTCATAATTAAGATGGACATTCTACTTTAAAACGAGAACATTAGAAAAACCTAACTCATACAATATTGATACTGATTATCTGCATGTGTTGAATCAGTGAAAAATAGGAACTGTATCATTACCAAGAGGAGCATGGACAGAATGTCCTTTATAGAATCATGAGTTGCTAGGAAGTCTAAGTTATTTAATAGTTATTACCTCTGGGGAACATAGTTTGGTATGAAGGGCATACATTAACATTGAATGGTTGGTTTTATAGCACAAATAAAATTTATCAGGAATCAGCACATTGCATAAATATTTCAGGCTTTTTTTTTTTTTTCTTACAAAACCAGGTTACTTACTGTTGCCCATGCTTGCAGACTTACAGTTCACATTCATGTGCACATTTGTAAAATGGCTGAACATGCACCCTGCAACCCTAGCTTAGATATTCACCTCTTTGCACCACCCATAGATGTCCTTTCAAGACTCAAGCTTCCCTCTGTGCTGCACACGAATACAAGACAAAACACATCCAGTGCCATTCCAGTCCTACCTCAGCTAAAGGACCCAAGAAGCAACTGCTCTTTGAAAATGAGCAGCTTTTGAAGATTTGGGAAGTCCTGATAGATAGTGAGTCCATAGCAGCCCTACTGAACTCTATGCCTGCATTCCAGAAACTATGACTTCAGTTC
>VYZV01025129.1:28949-50705 GCA_013401275.1 Pandion haliaetus | reverse complement strand
GGGGGGGGGGAAGAGTATGACAAGCTGCCTACTACTTGTCCAGGACTGTCTCCCTTTCCATCACACAAACTCTCCTCTCTAGTAGCTATATCAAGAAGGTAATGATTTCTCTGTCAGTGACAATGTGGGGAAACTGAAGAGGTGCCAGTACCTTTGCCTTGCTAACTGCTAGAATGTGATATGCCTCATTTGAGGAGGCTTAGCGTGGGTCGATGTTGGCCAGCGGGTGTGTGGTATTACAGCTTTGGGGATGAGCGATTACCCTCCGTGAGGGGGTTGGTGCCTGGAGTTCCATGTGCAGAGGTTTGGAACAGGCTGTAAACTGGGGTCTCTAATGTGGGAAGAGAAAGCAGAGGTAGGGACTCTCAAACCTTTATGGAAAAGATGGGAATTTTCAAATAAATAAAAAAAGTTTGAGTATGGCTGACCTGTAGGTAGGTCAGTTTACTTTCTGGTGACTATATAAGATGTGAATAATACATTGTTTATTAGTGAGCCAGAAATAGTACAAGTGTAATATTTTCCTAACTTTGGGATCTGGCATCAGGTTTATAATAGCCCTGTTTAAAATATATATGCTGCTTTCTCTGATGAATGCTTACAGACCTTTGTGTGCTGGCCTTGACTGATGTCCCTGCTGCACATACAAGTAAATACTGTCAGTATATGGTAAGTTGTAAGTGTAACTCTTCTCTGTGGTGCTCAGTGATGGGACAAGAGGCAATGGCCACAAATTGTAATACAAGAAATTCCATTTAAGCATAAGAAAATACTTTTTTTTTTTTTTTTTTTTTTTACAGTTGAGGTCAATTAAATGCTGTAACATGTCTGAGGTGTGGAGTCTCCATCCTTGAAGGCATTCAAAACACAACTGGCCACAAGCCTGAGCAACCTGCTCTAGTTGCCCCTGCTTTGAGGATGGGGGTTGGACTAGATGATCTCCAGAGGTCCCTTGCCACCTTGGACACTCTGTGATTCTGTAAAAAACTGTAAGCTTCAGAAGCTTTTCTAGATAAGGAAGAAGTTGTTGGGGAGGGAAAAAAATACTTTTTTTTCTTGTTATATGAAGTCAATCAAGTCGCTGGCTGTTTTTCTTGTGGTTAGCTTTTTGCCAAAATTTTCTTTGACTTTTCTGTCTATGTTGTTTTTCTGTGTGTGGGTCTTCAATCAGGTTACCAGGGTTTGGCAAAGTGTCTTCGCCTCTCTTATGGAGGAGGGGGGAAGGTTTTCTTGCACTTGTAAGAAGTAGGGGAAGGCAGAGGAGAATTTCACATCACTTTCCTTTGTCCTGTAAAAAGTGTTTTCTAACTCATTTTTAGGTAGTTCTTGCAAAGGTGAATTCTGTACTAACCTAGTGCTACTGTCTTTATCACTTTTTTTAATGAAACTGCCCAAATCACTGTAATAGTAAGGGGAAATGTAATTCTGTTACCATTTCCTATAATGGAAACTATGATCAAAACTTTAGAAATGACATACTAGTTGGAAGAGTTGCTTCAATTTTTTCACTCTTTGAGTTCAGGATCAGATATTGTTTGTGTGTGAAATATTATCAAGGGATGAGAGAACTCAAAGTGAGCATAAAGTGCTTCTTAAAAATAAACTTTCAAGAGTCTGAATGCAACACTTTCTCAATACTGATGTTTCTTTTATCCTGTTTTCAGTTTGTGAAGGTTTTTCTCTTTTCCTTCTTAGGAACAGGACAGACTTTTTTCCTTCTCAGTATAGGGACCTTCACTTTTTATTGTCAGGGCTTAGTTAGAAGTTTATCGATTCTCATCTTGGTGGAATGTTATACTTTGCAGAAAGTCTCATATGTAAGGTTCTCCACAGGACTTTGACTGAAATTAATGGGACACTTGCTAGGTGGTAGAAGTTGCTGGCTTCTCATGGACGTTGGAAGAAGGTGATATAAAGAGCTTGTCCCTGTTGCAGAGCATGTGTAGGAAATAGCTCACTGCTGGTGTTACCTCTGTAAAAAGAGTAAGGTTACATCAGGTGCAGAAAACGTGACCCAGAGAATTTAAGTGGGTACCTCTTCATCATTTGAACAAGATGAATTACGTAGATGTATTTCTACATTTTGCTTAAAATGCTGATGTAGCATATTTTCTTCCTCATCAGCAAACATCTGGTATGCTACAAATAACCAACTCTCCTTAGGACATAAAAAAAAAATAAATCTAAGTGCTTCAAACTTTTGAGATTCTGCTTAAGTACATGTAAATACTTATTAGTAAATTGATGATTTAATTAATGATGTTTTAATAATTCTTATACAATTAGATTGAGTGATAGAAAGCATTTGCAAGCTGAATTAACTAGAGTTATTTTACAGGTTGTTCCTGCGTCATCATCTGCGTGTTTCTTAATGCTTTGTTTTGCTATACTTTCATCTTCACTTAGTATTTCCTTTTTATTTACTTAATTCCATGCATTATGAAACAGTGGATTCTGTTTCATACAGATAGGAGAACAATATTCGAAATCTGTCCTTCTCTCTGGTCTGCTGCATTAAAACATTAAGTGCCAGAGGAAAATGTTGTGGGTCAGATGCAGATTTTGGTTTTTTTAATCTGATCGGCTATGGACTCTTAAGCTCTTGTAGTGGGTTTGAAAGTCTGTTTACCTGCAATAGCATATGTTAGATACTTGTTTCTTCTTAAACACATCTGTCCTAATTTTGTTGTATTCTTTTCATGTTTTGAAACAAAATGTTGGAAGCTAATGTATTAGCCAAAACCTGCACTCGAGCTTCTGTCTGCTTTTTCTCACTCAAAGCAATAAAGTTAACCTTTCCAGGCATTATTTAATGTTGGAGACTTTTAAATAGTTTCAGTGTTGTGTTCAGCTTTCTTTGCTGTTTTCCACAGTTTCAGCAGTTGTTCTGAGAATTTCTGCTTCAACCAATAAAACTAATTAAAACTTGAAGAGCATGGTTTTTGCTTTTACAACGATGTATTTAGTTTCCATTGAAAGTAATTTCCAAATGAATGGTATCGATTAGCCTGCTGTGTACCTGGAATATTCTGACAATGTATGTTCTCTTAAAGATGAACCATGTGTATGAGGAAAGACCACGTGTCCTTGTCTGACTTGACTGGTGGAGAGGTGTACGAATAGAGGGGAATGTGGACTGATGGAGACACAATCTTTAGGATGGCTCCTTTTTTTAATAATCTTTCTCCTCTTAAGTAATCTTTTATTTGTGCTGACTTTAAAAATCGGTGTTTGAAAGATATCACAAAATGTTATTCATTTGTTTCTTTAAGACAAACTGAAGAAGCTTTTATAGATAGAATGATTTTAAAAGAGTAGTGATTATCAAACTGAAAAGTCCTCTTACCTTGAATTTCAATCTGTTTCAAAATTGGTTTAGGTTACTCAATTACTGTATGCTGACATAAGTAGCATATTGAGAGCTTTGACAATAGAGGAACAAAAATGATCAAATAGTGAAAATGTGCAGTTACGGACTTTTTCACTGCTGTTTCAAATCATGGTCGCCTGATTTCTGCTGGTGGCGGACTGAAAGGAGGAGGTGATGAGCAGATGGATCCTTTCTTCATGGTGGCACAGTTCTGGTTTTTGGTTCAAAGGTAAAGAGCGGTGTGGACTGCTGAAGTGACTGTTGAGGAGTTAAGGGGACTGATTCTGTGTTGCCATGGTGGTGCAGCAGCAGCAGGATAGGGGTGCAGGCAGCTCACAGCCACTGTGCGGTGCTGGGGCTGGGCATCAGCTATAGGACGGTTGCTTGAGTGTTAGCTGATGCTGTGCTTCACAGCTCCCTGGCCTTATGGGCAACATGTTTGTGTATCAGCCCCCAAAAAGCTAGGAAGAAGTGCTTATTTTTAAACACTGGTCCTGTATCTTCAGCCTTCTTGGAATGGAAATACCTTGGAATCATATTTTTGCTCTAGAATATAGGTCTCTGCTTCTGTGTTCTCTGAGGTAGATAGATCTACAGGGCATATAAGGTCCCATGACCTTGGTTAAAACACATGGAAGCAGTTTCGCTATTCCTCTTGAGGCTCAAAGCAGCTTTTCCCATTTGCTTGTCTTTAACTTAAAAATTATAGAAGAGCTTTGGAACGCATTGCTGGGGAATCTGGAAAACCATTTTTTGGGTTTTTCTTTTTTTGGTTGGATTTTTTTGTGTGTCTTAAATAGCATTATAGAGAACATGATTAATCATTTATCCGGAGTCTACCACAGTGGGCAGTTTCCTAAAACGAAATTTAGCAATGTTTGACTAGCAGCTTTATTTTACGTGTGAACAATCAAGTGAAGAGGGATTCTTCGTGTTAAATGTTCCTTGCTTCTGCAGGAACAGGAGAGTGAGTTGGGTAGCTGCTGTTCACAGTTGAAAATAGAGGGCAGCTCTATGCTGGTTGTCAGTTTGTGTGTAGACTGTTTTCCAGGGGGTATCTGGGGGCGACACAACTACCCTTGTGTGGAAGACAGCCCAGCAGACCCTATACGTGGGCAGTGGCATATATCTGAACAGGGAAATAGGAGGAAGCAGGGGGGATGAAAGCAGCTGTGACTGGGGAACAGAAGAGCAGGATCTGGTGTCTGGTTTAGGTAACTGGGAGTGCCCCAGTGCTGTCAGCCTCACCAGCTTTTGCACCAGCATCATTCTGCCAGTGCACAAGAACCTCACTTTAAACTGTGAGCTGCATGATGCCAAAAGCCATAGCTTTAGATACTGCTGTTTCAGAATGTACCAATTCTTAAAGAGCATGGCATGACTGATTTGTTCACATTTTGAATGATACAGGATTTTAACAGTAATGACAGCATTGTGGTCTGGATCCTTCATTTCATGCCATATGTCACACTTGTAATTTAATTCTGAAAAGTGCTTGCATAATGATTTAAAAGTGCTTTAAGTACTTGACAGCACATCATCAGTGGGGGAGAAGTCAGTTACTGTCTGTGTGAATTCCCTTCCAGTCCTTTTGACTAGATTATTCAGCACCTTGTTTTAAAGACAGATGACATGCAAGTGTCTTCTGAAAGTCAATTGTATAACTTGAAATTGGAAAGTAGTACATAAGTATTAGCAATAGTACCAGACAGAACATTGTGATGCGTGACACAGCATGAAAGACTTGTGCCTCCTGCATACTCACCTTGCCACAGGGCCTTTGCAGTGTCGCAACTCCATGGTTAATACCCATCAGACACATCCAGTCTCGCCATCTATAACACCTATGGCCTCTGCTGAGCTCCTAAGGCCAACACACAAAAAGCTCAGTGAGTTTTTGGACACTGACTTGGACTCTCCCAAGTGTACCAGCCATGCTGGGAGGGCAGAGGTGGTAACAACTGTAATTACATTTTCCTTTCTTTATCTTCCTGAATGCTAAATAAAGGACAGGAAAAAAAATATATTTCGGTGACCTAATGAGGAGATTTCTTTAAATTATGAGCTGTAGATTGCATAGAGCTAAGATTGGAGGGACCTATTTAAGCATTTTTGGAAAGATAAGTTATACACACGTCTTGCACACTTCTATTTCTAACTCTTGAAGGTATCTGCCTCAGGTTTTTCCTTCTGTATAGTATGAGGTCAGATTTAAAACAAACAAAAACCTGAACAGAAAACCCATCCAAACCCACTGTTACTGGGGTCTGCACTGATGGGTTGGGATTTGAGGTTTTCCTGGGACTGGCATTTTTTGTGGGAGCTGAGCACTGTTTAAGAGGGGAGACTTCAGTTCTAGAGCTTTTACTTGTGTATTTATATATAATATGTGACAAGTGTCTTCTGAAATTGCACAATTTTTATCAATTATGCACCAAACTTTAGATTATGCCACAGGATTTGCTTCTTTCCAGTTAATGCCTTAGGCAGCTTAGTGGGGAGTCTGTCTTTAGCAATGCCATGCAAAGGATTAAATGTATTTTTTATAAATGTAAAATAAATTTAACTTCCTTATTTGGAAAATACCATTACTTAAATAACAAAGCAGCATGGGGGAAACTTACTATTTTGGAGAGTTCATTTTTAGCAAGTGTTGTCTGAACTTTGTTTTTTGAATAGCTAAATAATGAATGGCTGTAAAATCAGATTAATGTTGTTATGAAAATTTGATTCTTGCAGTTTCCAGTTCTGAAAGCATTTGCTATATAAGTTGTGTGAATTTCGAACACATTTTTCTAAGTTTAGTTAAATAAATCTTAATAAACTATTGAAAATCTGATTTTCTGAGGCACTAGAATTCAGGAAAAAACTATATTTCTAGTTTTTCAGTTGTCAAAATACCAAAGTTATTAATTACTGAAGGAATTCTGCCTATCCTCTGAACTTTGAAGCAAGTATTTATTGTCTTTTGGAGATCTTCACATCTTTGGGTTTTTCCATGGCTAGATGGGTTTTCTTTACGTCAAGTAAAAGGACAGAGGTTTTCATAGCTGAATAGCTAATGTTCTCAGAAACTTTGATACATTACAAATTTTACTGTGAGGTGTTGTCTGTCCAGAAGTTGGCACAGAACAGTTTTATATTGCTGTATGGAATCGTATGAGTTCTAAAAGAAACCATTTTGTGTACATTTAAAAAAAAAAGTCCACTGTTTATTCTATTGCAAGTAGATGCTCTTTGTTTGCTGCTATTCACCAATTTTTTTGTTATTAAACAGAACTGTTATTTATCTGCAGGATTTTTCCTCCAAGGTATTCTAAGCACAAGAGAGTTTTACTTGATTTGTTTTCTTCTGGATTAATAAGCCCTGAGGTAACAGGATAAAATATGTCTTTTCTTCATAGTTAAGGCATCCAAATACAAAGTAGTAATAACAAGAGAATAGTTGGCCCCCCTGCCTGCCATCTGTGATAGCCAGCTGCTGGATCGCAGCGCTTTGTATTGGAGGAAAGGCAGTGTCTTACTTGTTTTGAGATGAAAAGCTGGCGCTGGGAACACTGCTCTCCAGGAACGTGCAGCCTGCCTTGGTGCGCTGCTGTGGGACAGGTATCTTCCACTTGAATATACAGAAGTTAAGTACGTGGTGTTTACGTTGACCTGCAGAGAGGGGGTAGACTGCCCAAGGGGGGATGCTGTAAGTAAATACCAGTTTCCATCCCTATCGCCTTGGTTCTAGTGTTCAGAAGCAGGTAAGTGGCTGTCACTCGTGTCGATGTAAAGGCTTTTCCACATGTGTTTGTAGAGCTCATGGGTGGCACGCAGAGACCAACGCTTGAAATCTCGCTACTTTAGGCAAGGTTCTCTGATGGTGGCCTTGGGGATCCTCCGCCCAACCTGCCTGCCGCCTTGCCTGAGCAGAGCTGCTCTGTTCCTGCCAGAGCTTTCTGCTGTGTCAGTGTGTAACCAGCGAGTAAGAGCGCCGAAATAGTCGTCCACCAAAGGTGGCTCAGATGTCATCGCCTTACTTCCCACAGTGCAGAGTAAAAAGCAAAGGAGGGAGGGGGATTAAAAAAAAAAAAATCACGTGATCCATTGGCTTTCTGTGAAGACTGGGGTCTCCTGCTGAGGTACAGTAATGAAGCAGTGGAGGCAGTAGATAAATTCTCAAGTTCTATGAAGTTCTATGTTNTGGTTTTTTTTTTTTTTTTTTTTTTTTTTTCTTTGAAACAACTGTTACTGTTGATGGATGGTTTCCTTGGTATATTCAGATGTTGCATAGACAACACGTCAGGGCTTGCTTCAAAGAAAGCAATGGGGCACAGAGGGAGGAGAGGCAGGAGGAGCATGCTGCCATGTCTAGCCAAACTGCTAGACAACAGAGGCTGTCTGTGACCAGCACGTCAGTGATAAAGAAATTGCTAAGTAAAAAGAGCTTATCCTACTACCATTTTTTTGCATCAGCTAACTGTCCAAAGAGTATGTGGAACAAGGACTATCTGTTACTTAGGTAGTATTCTTGTAATTTCTGCAGCTTTCAGCATTGGAGAACAAAGAAATGCCTATTGTATCAAATCAGTGGGGTTTAACAAACAGAAATAATATTAAGTAACAAAATACCATGTTTTCTTCTGTGAAAATTCGTAAGAAAGTGTAGTTTCTTCATGGAGAGCAAGTACTTCTTGGACAGTTTCAGAATGATTTCTGTAACTTCCATAAATGTAATGGCTGTTGAGAAGAAGTTAAAGCTTTTCATAACGTTTAATATTTGGAAGCTATACACAAACCTCTGTTCTATACTGTAGTGCTTATTCTTTCTTCATTCAACAAATAGGCATTGGACTAAAATGTTTGGCTTCTGTATTGGTAAAATATATAACTGTGTGTGAAATACAGTTAACTTGTATTGCCACTGCCTGATCCTGAAGCCCACTAGAGAAAGAGATTTGCAGCTCTCTTTCATTGTATTCTTTGTACCTGTATTTATACCTTTTTGAATGAAAATACTATTAAGTAAAATTTAAGGTAGTGAATCTGCTAAGTGTAGTCTGTGTTCGGTATAGAAGTAATGTCAAACTGACACATGGTCTAGCGTGGAGAAATGGGACTATGCTATCTAGCATGAAAACCCTAATGTCATGTATAGTTTCTAAACTTATTTTTAAAAATAAGTTGTTAATGCCAAACAAGACTGTTAAAGCTCTTTGGTGGGCCGAAAGCTTAAGGAACGAAAGATGGTGACAACACCTGGGTAGGTTTAGAACTCCTTGGCTGAAGGAGGAGGAGGTGGAGGTTCTTCTGTGTGTACTTCTGACTGGCTTCCTCTGGTTTCCACCCGAAATACAGATTTACATAAATGACAAATGAAAAGTTAACCATTAATTACGTGGTAAACAAAAATAGTTAACAATGGTTTTTAATGCATGAAAATGTGAAAATTAAGAATCTGCAAAAGTCTGTTAAAGTTGCACAACTGTTGAAGTATATAAAGAGGTATATTTTTGTGGTTAGCAAAGAAGGATTTTCGTACAGAGGTTGTAACTTCTTTTGACACTGCGGTTTAAAGCAGGCTGTTATTTTAGTACATGAGTTAGAACTTTAAGTTGTGCTTCTCCACTACAGTAAAATAGAAACAAGTAGCTTTACAAAACTGTTCTTAACCTTGGATCCTTGCTGTCTTACTTTTCAAACCAACCTGATACTCAAAGCTGCTTCAAAGCAGTGGTTATGCTAAAGATAACATTAAATGTTACTAAGTGTTGAAGTGGTAACATGTTTTGTGGCTAGTATTGTTGAAAGACTGTAATGGTTAAGATTTTGCTACTATTTCCGTGGTGGCATAAACTTCAGCATGTTACTTCATGCTATTTTGTCAGAAGCTACTGTTCACAATTAAAATTATTTAAAGAAAAACTGATCTAATTTTTAGCATTTTTTGTTCTGACTGAAATGTTCCATTATGTCAAATGTTACAGCTTGGTTGGAAGAGAAATGCAGGCTTTGGTCAAAGGAGGAAAATACCCATTCTTCTTCAATGAAGTGTTAATTTAAGTTTTTAATGTGTTTTGGGCCATTTTTCAGCTTCATCAAGCTGCTAGTCCCAAATTAATAGAACGTTAAGATTGGAATGGGAGATAGTGAGGTTCATAGTTCCGGTTAGGAATGAAGTAGAAAATGAAATTTTTCTTCACAATATAATAGTAACCTGAAACATTTCCACTGACATTTAGTGAGAATTTTTAAAATGTTTTGTATTGATCATAACATAAAAGGGGAGGAAAAAAAAGTTCTACTTAGAAACCATTAAAAGCATAGTTCGTAACACTGTAAGAATCTTTCACTTTAGTGTGAAGTGATAATGAAATTTGAAGTGAAAGAGATTTTCTGTTGAGCTTCAGTATTGATGTGTTTGAAATATGTTAGCACTGAATTTGAAAATTAAACAATTTGAAACTTAAGTTGATTTTTTTTAAGAAAAGGAAAATTTAACTTACAGTACCATGAGGTAAACAATTTGCTAGTGCAGTCTTGATAGAAATTAATTTGAATGGTTTATCCTGCCAGCTGATCAACAAAGTGATTCTTGTACTCAAAGGTCTGCTAGAGTTACTGTGCTTTAATGACTTACCGTTGGAAGCTGAGCTATAGTTATGTGCCTGCAGATTTGCCTGCAGCAAACATATTTAAAACACCAGCTTGAACTGTAATGGCACACAAGCTAGGGAACGTGTCTGTGCTGCCTGTTGATGTACAGCTTTATTGCCAATAATCTACTTTTGTGTATCAGTTATTTGTAAATACCATTGAAGGTGAGATGACACCTTCAGTAAATCAGTTATCATGGGAGAGGGTGCATAGTAAGTTTGAAAAGTTTCAAGTGCAGGTTTGAGATTGCCTTTTGACTTTAAGTTACAACAGATGTTGGATTTATTCCAAATCCTTAATAAGAGATGGGGGTTGTAGTTTCTACTTGGCAAGTTACCAGACTAAAGAAAAAGGCTTCTATTCATGCTGTTATAATGGAAACTATTCTTTTTACCTTTAGTCTTCCACAAATGCAGCTCATTTGGAGGATAAAAATATCTCCTCATATTCATAAACTTCAGTCTCCTAGTTATTCATAGCTAGACTGATTTGTTGCCCAGAGGTCTTGGGCAATACAGGCAGATTTATACAGTAGTGAGAGAGCCTCCTTTGAGGCTTGACTGATACCTTCTTGTGAAGTAAAAGGAGCTGAAGTGAAGAGAAATCTGGTAGCGAGTCATTTGTCCTTCAAGCAGGAATATAAACTTAATCTTGCAGGATCACCTGCTGTACTTGGCTAACAAGGACAGCTACAGGATGGCATCTCTCATGCCTATGTTATGATTTCTGGGCTGCTAAGTTTGTGCAGTGAGGCCAGGTCTGGAATGTTAAGAGCAAGATACATTATTCTTTTTGGCAACTTCATTGACAACAATTGTTTTTAATTCTGTATTTCTATTTTTATTTTTCAGAGGAAAGTCCTCTGAGGGCTAAACCAGGTTTGCTAGGTGCACCAGGATTTTTGTGAGAATATTGTCGCCTCCTTGATAGGTGATGTGGCAGTGGCTGATGGAGATGTAAATCTTTTATTATGATGTGAATAGCAGGCAGAGATGTAGATGTTCTTCAAGCATACTTTCCTTTATACATCTCATGCCTTTTCTCAAGTCAGAAAAGTATTCAGATACAGGTAAGAGGTAGGTGGCTCTAAGGATATATTGAAAATTTTGTTTGTTTTTGATGGCACTATTTAGGCTTTGCTATTGAGACATGACCAAATTTTATGTGTCTGGTGTGAAGGTCAGTAGGGTATTGATCGCTGGGCTTATTGGGTATCAAAAGTAAACAATGTAGTTCAAAACTTTATTAGTAAATAGCTTTTATGTTTAGTTGAGGTCGGGACTCAAAGCTGTCTAAGCTTTGTACTCCTCAGTAGCAGAAAAGAAAAAAACAAAATAAACCCCAACCAATAAAACAAACCCCAACCCTAAAACATTTAAGCATACCTCAAGTGCGTTCATGATAAAGTAAGAAAAACTTTACTGGTGTTTCTAATTAGTTGATACTAAACAGTAGTTTTGCAGACAAACAAAAGTATGTGCCTATAGCATCCTGAAAACAAATGAAATTTGCTCACTTCCATTTTGGAACAGCATGCGTTAGCAGGAAGGAGATCATTAAAGATGAGATACAGTTCTGAATTACAGCCTTCTAACGATAGCAGTTAAGCAGCATTCAGTGGAGATCGACACAGAAAGCAGAAGAGCCTGTGAGCCATCGGTTACAGGACAGTTAAGTATTAGATTTTATTTCAAACTTCACAGTCCAGTGCACTTTTTGCAGAGGCTAGTATTAGCTTCAGCACTGAAACTTCACAGTGCTATAGATGATAGTAGCTTTCATGATCTTTATACCGGTGACTAAAAGTAGGTCATCGTTTTAAAAACAACGATATACTTGCAGCCTACATTATTTATAACTGCATCACATTGCCTGTGTAGCACATCTTGGCAAAATGAAAGTCAGTAATGACAGATATCTCATGTCATGGAAGAACACAAATGTGAAGTGAATTTGAAATGTGTAAGAAATCCTTAATAGAAGATGCAGGACTGTAGTATTAATCTGTAAAAACTGGTCTAAATGATTCATATAGAAATAATTTTGATTTTGAAATTTTCCTCACTTCACAATTTTTAAGCTTTATTCAGTCTGCTTGGTTTGTTCTATTAGATGTTGAACATACATGCTCTCACTTTCTGACTTTTTAAATAATACTGGAAGGCAAGTGCATTATTCCTCTGAAGTAGGAGATGAAAATGGGGCGTAGCAAGCGTAAGGAAAAATTAATAAAATCAAAGTCTGTAAATCTAATTTTAATTTACCCCCACCCCACCCCTGAAAGCTAATTAAAACACGTCCACCACTTCTAAGTCCACCATTTTCTTAGTCATAGGGTGATTATTCCTCTTTTGGTGAGAATATGTTGTTGTGTGTTCATTTTCATTAAATGCTTGTGCTTCAGTATAGTTCCATCCTTCTTCAACATTTACTGAAGAAGTATCAGTTACAAATTTGTAATTGCTTAAAAAAGAAACAGGTTTTTTTGTATTTGTTAAGATATGGTGACTCGTGATACTAAATGCCTAATAAAAAATGATAAATAGATTTAATTTATCTAAAAAGTAATGGTATTTGAGAAAATTATTCATTCTCTGATATTTCAGTAACTCTGCAATGCTACCTGGTGCCACAGTAAGTAAATTTTAGGAATATATTTTGTTTTTCTTCCATTATCTTGTACTGATGTACTTATTGCACTGTGCACTCAAGTTGCATAGTTTACAAGGACTTCAGGAGGTGATGTTACATGTGCTTCATTTTGAGAAAAATGTGTTCACTGAAAACAGTCTAACAAACCTCTCAATTTCAGCATGAGTACATTCTCATGGAGGAAGTGTCCTTTCTGAGTGTTTCAGTTTGACCCAGCCCATGCAAACTTATGTTCATATGCAAACAGTCTGTGTGTTATATAAATATGACCTCCTTTATTGTTGTTTGATGTTTCTCAAAGCATTATTTTAGAATTTGCCTAATCGCTTGACTCAGTATTTTGTATTGTTAGGAGTGCAGATGTTATGGATATGAAAAATACTACAATGTGCACAAACCACAGAAAGGTAGTGTGACAGGCAGTGTTCCCAGGTTAAAATCTTTCATAGATATTTGCATGCATTTTGAATATTCCCAGGTTATAATCTTTCACACGTATTTGCATGGATTTTGCATAGTGAAGCATTCATGTGCTTATTAGCCCCACACTATACTTGCAGTTAAGAAATTTGCATATGATTTGCTTTCTGTTCAGTGAAATAAGCTTTACACAGAATTCAGTGTATTAACTCTTTTTATACATGACCTGTTACTGGGTGGAAGGCACTTGAAAAAAAAATCTGGTACTACTTAGCATTTTATAACAAATGCAAGATTTAAAAGGGGAACACAAGTATGAAGTGTTTCTGTCAATAGGACCTTTCAGTAACACATGGATGTGCTGGGTGGCACGTTTCCAGATTTAATGTCATTTGTACCCTACAAAGGACTTAAATTTGAAGCTTATTCTTCATAGCAGATGCAGAAAGAGGCAGAGGGGCTAGATTGTTTTGTTGTGGCTTTGTTATTGCTAGTATATGAATTTTGGCTTCTTTGTGAAGCATAATCAATATTCATTGTTCTTTCAGATCTGCAGGCTTGAATTGAGATTACTCAAATCCTTGAAAAATTAATAAAATCCTACACTTTTTCAAAGACTAGAGGAAAATAATTGTGCTCAAAGCCTGATTCTCACTAGCCATGAGTAAATTTTACTATGGGGTGCTCTGTAGTTCCACAGGATGTATGTGTGTAAAAAAAACCCCAAAAAACCAAAACAACAAAAAAAAAACCACTTCCATGTGTCAGAGTAATCTAACTATGTGTGTATGACTAGTTATCTTTTTGAACTGGAGTTGCTTTCAGTAGGTTTGAAGTTGTAGTAACTTTATTACTTTGGTAATTCTAAGTGTGCTTGCTAAACAGTAACTATTAGCATATTCATGTATGACGATCAAATTATTTTTAACATTTTCATAGGTCCTAATGCCCTCATCTGCATCCTCGTGGCATTGGAAAGTGATTTCCAGTGCTTTGGCTGCTTGTCCTTTACCGTGATCGGAGTGGGTCAATGCAAGGGTGCTATGTAAAGATAAAATCGATTGTAATTTCTGAGAGCAGAAATTACAATACCCCCCCTAGATTATTTATGAAATAAAACTACCAGGGTGCCAATTTTATGCTGCTACTAAGGATCAGACGTCTCTGTAGCACTGCCTGATAGTTTTCTTTGTGTGTAAAACGGAAGAATAAGAAACTGGTCTGAGGTAGAAGTATTTAGTGGTCTGAGAAATCCAGGACATCTGATTTGCACTGCAAGATGTGTTCGAAAGTGGATAGCAGCAGGCCAGTGCTAAGGAAAAAGAACCTGCAGATCTTCCTTTTTCATCCTTGAAAGTTGGAGATGGTCCCAGTTGTGTCACTTGTTGGTGTTACATTTTGGTCATTAAATACTGCATAGCGCAGGCTGCAACACCGGCGTGAGCAGCCACCCTTGCGTTCCCCTTGCGTGGCACAGCTGGGCCAGCGCAGATGTGCTGCGTAGAGCAGTTCAGTACCAAAACAGGTTATCTTTTTGCCTGGTGCATTTTTTTTATCCCAGGTCCGTTATCTGGCTGACTTTGTAGTCACAAACAGTCGTATCATTCCAGTGGGAGGACTGTATAAGAAAGAGAGGAGAGCTGCTGAAGCTTGGACTGCTACAAAAGGGAGGTTTTGTAAAGCTGTGCCTAAATCTGTTCCCTGCGTTAATTAGCTGTAACTTGTGTCTTGTGTGCCAGAGCTGGCCTGCAACTGTGCTACTAGGACAGGACTGAAGAGCTTCTGTAATGAATGAAATTGATGGTTTTTTACAATGATTTACATGCTCTTGCTGATGGCTTCATATTTCTTTAGCTTAATGCACTGCAGAACCATAAGCTGTGTTTGTAAGCCTGGGTTTTGCCTATGGTTTGCACGTTTTGTCTTGGAAAGCATACTTGGAGTTTGTAAGACTAAGTTCAAAGAAAGTAACTTCTTTTTTTTTTCACAGGCTGATCTTGAGATATTGTGAATTTATTTTCCCTGTTTAGGTGATTAACAGGAAAAAATAACTTTTTCATTACACTGGTTGATGTCAACACTGTATGAACATCAGAAATTCAAAGTAGATCTGATTATGCAGGAAAAAGTGTATTATGTAGTCTTTTGGTGTACCTTGAAGGGAAAATGTGTTTTGAGACTTACTCCAAAACAGATAAATACGCATTTTCTCCAAGAAATATTCTTAACTTTTGTATCTAGAAATCATTGCTAATGATTTCAGAATTAGGTTTCATATCTAGTAAAAAATGCTTTGGGAATAAGCCTGAAATGTAACTACTGAGATTTAAGAATTACTTTCGTCCAAATTGATGGCTGTTTTTAGTGATTGGGTAGCAGTGTTTCTGGTCACATGAAGGCAGTATGTATAAAAGAAGTTATTTGAAAGGGGTGTTTAAAAATGTTTCATTGTCTTGATTGTACTAAAAATAATAGCAACAGTGAATGAGAAAGCTGACCAAAAAAATCATCAAAGCCTTTTTTTGTTCCATTTCTACTGATTTCCTCAACTGACTCCTGTTAGTAACTGTGGCCAGGCTGCTTTGCTTTCTGTTCTGTGAGCATAGGAGAAGTGCCATACCCGAAGGAGCTGGCTTCTACACGTTTGGTGGAATTATTTGTTTAGTTTGGGACAGTTACATTTACACAGTATCTTTAAATAGAAGCAGATTGAATGGTGTCATAGAAGACAAAACTAGACAACAGTGGGATTAGCATAAACACAAAACTCTGTCTTTTATAGTGAGGGTATTCTTTGGGATAGCCCTTGGTTTAAATTTCTTCACCTCATATGCCTGTCTACTTTGTGTTTAAGGCCTCTGGACATAACACCGGTATTCCGGTGGTGTTTTGGGAGCTGGTTCATGCTTCCTTACATATGCTGTCATCTTGGCATTCTTGAACTCATTCTACAGTGGTGCAAACTGTCAGCTGAAGGTGATGGATAAGGACCCTGTTCCAGTCTTCCCCATATACTTTCTTGTCTGAATACTGTCCTAGGAATTAAAAGTTGTTGTCTTACCTTTTAGAAAATGTGGAAGGCTCTTTTTATCCTCTTGGACTGTATAAAATTTTAAATCTGCTAGAATTGAAGCTGAGCAGGGTTTTTTAAGTTAATCATGTAGGTGACTTCATCTTCACCACGTAGACCAAACATGTAGTGTTACAGCTCCTCTCTAAAAGAGTGAAAAGATGCAAATAATATATCCTGTGTCCTGCTGTGGCTGAACATGGCTTTGTGAGCATTACAAACACCTCAGTCTACTTAAGAGTATCTGGTTTTTGGCTGATGGCTCTGGTGCAAGAGTAGGGACAAGTTAAATTTTTTTGGTAGCTAGTTTTATTTTAAAATATTGGGCTGTCTGGGATCTGTCTTACAAACAGACATCCAGACTATTGGAAGGGGGTAACAGTACCCTTGAAGGCTGTCTCAGAATAAGTCACCTGTATAAGTCAGAGCCCTATGACTAAGATTACTTTTTTTCTGTGGTGTTTAGCATCTGCTCCTTGAGACTAAGTAGCTGTTCCATTTCTCATTATAGGTATATGATTGCAACTATCTTTTAATCAGTGCTATAGCTTTTAAGGCTTGTTTCACATTGTAGAAATGTAATTGAAAGCATTATTTAAGTATTGCTCTAACCAGTCGTGTTTATAAACCTCTAATGTGTAGGTAATGATTTCACTTAATTTCAAAATGCATAGCTTTAAGTGGGTTTTAAGGTATGGCTTAATTTAGCACAACTTCTATGTTCAAATGAGTTTCTGCAGCTTCAGTGTTTTACTGTTGGCTAATGCTGTAGTTGCATATTCATGTTCTGATGGTAGCAGGCTATGTACTTGTCTCTCCATCCTTTTCTGCTTAGGTTTATCATCTCGTTTGTTGGGCCACCTCATCTCTTTCTACATCTGCGTTCTAACTTGGATCTGTGACATGGTGTTCATGGAAAATTGAGTGTCTCTAACAACCTAAGCTAATCTCAGTTTGGCAAACAGTTGTCACACATTCCCCCAGCTGCAAGCTACCTGCCTGCACTACTGCACAGATCACTGAGCCTGCTCGGTTTACTAAGTGGGGTTATGATCACCTGGGGTGGGAATGGTTGTTGTTGCTGGGAAGGAGGACTTGCCTCTGGTGCAAAAGGATAGGGTTAGGGAATACTGAGACAAACTGGAAATATTTAAGTCCATGGGCCCTGATGGGATATACCCATGAGTGCTGAGGGAAGCTAGCAGGTGTCATTGTGAGGCCACTCTCAATAAGCTTTGAAAGACTGGCTATTGGGAGAGGTGCCTGGTGACTGGAGGAAAGCAAATGTCACTCCAACCTTAAAGATGGGCAAGAAGGAGGACCCAGGGAATTACAGGCTGGTTAGCCTCACCTCAGTCTGCAGGAAGGTGATGGAGCAGCTAATCCTGGAAACCATTTTCAGGCATATGAAGGACAAGAGGGTGACTGGGAGTAGTTAGCAAGGCTTCACCAAGGGAAAAATCATGCTTCAGCAACCAGATAACCTTATATGATTAAATGACTGGCTTCGTAGATGAGGGGAGAGCAGTTGATACCATCTACCTGGACTTCAGTAAGGCTTTTGACACTTCTCATAGAGAAGCTGATGAAGTATGGACTAAATATGCAGACTCTGAAGTGGATTTAAAACTGGCAGAATGGCTGTGCAAAGGACCTAGGGGTCCCCTGCTGCAGTGCCCCCTTGCAGCAAAGAGAGTAATGGTATCCTGGGTTGCATTAGGCAAAGTGTCGTCAGCAAGTCGAGGGAGGTGATCCCTGCCCTCTGCTCAGCACTGGTGAGGCCACACCTGGAGTGCTGGGTCCAGTTCTGGGCTCCCTAGTACGAGAGACATGGACATACTGGAGAGAGCCCAGCAAAGGACCATGAAGGTGGTTAAGGGACTGGAGTCTCTCTCCTATGAGGAGAGGCTGAGAGAGCTGGGGCTGTTCAGCCTGGAGAAGAGAAGGCTCAGGGGAAAAACTCATCAATGGGTATTAAATACCTGAAGGGAGGGTGCAAAGAGGACAGAGCCAGGCTCTTTTCAGTGGTGCCCAGTGACAGGCCCAGAGGCAACGGGCACACACTGGCTCCCCCTGAACATCAGAAAACACTTTTTCAGTGTGGTACTGACTGAGCACTGGCACAGCTTGCTCAGGGAGGCTGTGGAGTCTCCATCCCTGGAGATATTCCAGTGCTATCTGGACACGATCCTGGGCAGTTGGCTGGCTGTGGCCCTGCTTGATCAAGGGGCTTGGACCAGATGACCTTCCAGCTTCAACCCTCTGTTGTGCTGCTGCTTCCATGCATTGCTTCATAACATGGAATTCAGATTGGAGGATGTGTTTATGCTGTGTCAGAGTAACCACCTTAAACCAGTCCAAGTATTGTGTGGTAAATGAGCTCCCAGTGAGTTCTGTGATGGTGTGGCTAGCCTTGTCAAGTGACTGAAGTAGTTGGTTTAATGGTAGTTCAGAGGTCTGTACAACCCTGTATTTATAGTCTTACCTAGAGCAATACAAGATCTGGTCAGGTTCATTGTGAGCTCTAGTCATGCTTGTTGTGAAAGCAGTTTTCTTTGAATCTTTTAGCAGTGTATTATAAATAAAGTGAAAATAGTTCTGCAAAACATGTTGAAAACATCCTACAGCAGATATATTGTACAGCAGAAAGTAAATATTATTTCTTTCAACAAAACTTCCCATTTTGCCTTTTACTTTCAAGTCTTAGCATGGTCAGAATTCTTCATTACGTTCCCCTGTTACTGCAAACTTAGTTTTTGATTCTCTTCTGTAGTCATGTTTTAAATATGCTTTAAAAACCTACATGTTTTCATCAACTGATTTGAAGCATGCATTTTGCAGTCCTTGTGCTATTTTGGAGCAGTTTGTGCTACAGCAGCACTTACCAGCCAGTGACAGTCTTTTGGTTTCCTATACTGATCAGTTTATCCCCTGACATACAGTTGTTGGTTCCTTAACCCCTCAGATGTTCTCCCTGTGGCAGAATGCTGTCATGTCTGGGTAAAATGGTGATGTTTCTAATGGGGTGCGTATGGAAGCATTTGTGTATTTTTCCCACAAAATCTTAGTCAGCAGGGAGGCTCTTAACTAACTACCAAGTGTTTTGATGTATTGTTAGTGTGCTAAGCCTACCCTGGGATCTTTGATAAGTGTCTAAAGTAGGAACGCACTATCTGTATATGATTGCTATGGGAAAGAAAGAAAGAAGATTGATGAAGATTATTTATCTAGCAAAAGGTAACTTCAATTTTAATATTCAGTGTAGCTTTGGTCTGAATCGAGGAGTTTACCTTTTTGCAGTTTGCTGTGGAGTTGGTATGTGCTTATGTGACACAAGCTTGGTGTATGTGACTTGGAAATCTTTTCATTTAAACCCAAGGATATGTTTCTTGTCCTATGTCCATCAGCTCTCCTGTTTGTTGGGGGCAGAAAGGCAAATATTTGTTTGGGGATTTAAGAACCTATTTATGTTGTCAGAAGCAATATCCAGTTGAATTGTAATGTGTTACACAGCTTGTGTGTTCTTGACTTCAGTGACATAATATTCCACGATGTACTATAACCTGATGTAATGTCATGTATTTGGGGGGCAGGAGATGTTATCTAGAGCAAATACCAACCTGTTCTTGACATTTGTGAGCTGGTTCATTAATCAACTGAACTGCATACTTATAGCTCAGCAACTTTCTAGCATCTTAAATATTAATTTCAAATGACAGAAAAGCAATGAGAATAGGAGTAAGGTTTAACATCATGTCTGAGATAATTCATCATTTTCAGGTAATTGTAGCTAAACACTGGTTTTAATGTAATCATATTTTGTACATTTTTAAAGGCTGCTGTATCTTTTTAGGATGCTTTCTGACTTGGTGAATGATCTCATTTGTGTTCACCCCCACCAGATTAAACTACTTTTGTGAGGAGTCTTCGTGGCTGTTCCTATTTTTATTTTGGTTCCAAGGTGGTTAATCACCTTTGAAGTGCTAACAGTAGATTTGGCAAATACACCCCATGAAAGTATTTTTAATCTGTACAACATTTATGGGTAAGGCTGACATTGTTTTATTAGATAATCAAGTGTAGTTGAAGAAGTAGGTGTGCTTTTGGATACGCAGACATAAGCTCTGAAACAGAAATAGCTGACTTCAAAGGCAAATACAGGTTCAGAACTGCTGCTCAGTCACATCTCTGTGAAAAAATGGGCAGTTGGTACTTATGGTGTGGACACTGATAAGGATGAGAAAATGGTTATCTTTGGGGAAGGAGAGAAACTTTGGCTTTTTTCTCATAGGTGATTATTTGAAATTGCCATATGGAGTGAAAGGTAGGGTGGCCCGGAGGCTCACTTTTCTGTGGGGTGAGTGGTAGCTGGTCTGGCTTCCCAAGCTGATGAGTTGTCTCATCTGGGTGATCACAAGGTGGAGTGGGGTAGCTGGTTTGGCTTTTCTGGTGTGTGCAAGGATACCCTGTTAGGCAGGCATTGCTGGCCAATGGCTTCGTTTTAAATGTCTGGAAATACTGCTGGGTGCTAGTTCACTCAGGGTGCTGATGAAATAAAGTTTTAGGGCTTTTTGGAAGAATCTGCTGGTCCTTAGGTTTGCTAAAAGTCCTTAGTTCTTAAAGAAACTTGCCAGAAACTTGCTTGCTTCTTGAGGGAATTCCTGCAAATTCTGTGCTACTTTGAGTATGGTTTTAGTAATCTGTATCTTGCCATTCCTCCATTAATATACCTTCCAACAAGGTACTTCATGTATTTGTGAAACCCATGTGCTTTATATTAGTTTGTGTTTATTCAATTTCTTGAGAGGTCTGGTGGGCAAAGAATTTGTTTCCTGTTTGCTTGCAGATATTTCTGTACCTCTTACTGTACCCTCAACGGCAGGACCATTTTATTTGCAAATACACATATACTTGCTCCTTAGGTCAAAATCACTGCTGGTCTTGTATAATTTAAACACTGCCACTTTCAATTTTTCATCATTATTTCTTAACCACAGCAAGAATGCATTTCTTGCAAGACTCCTCTAGTTGCCCACATACTTGTAGTGTAGCTCTGCAAAGTACTTATGGTAGTGCTTTGTGTTATGAGGCTGGGAACGCTAAACTTGACAGTGCATGTTTGGATCCTGTCGTGGTTTCAGGTCAGCTCAGTCGGTAACAAAGCACCATGAAGCCGCTCACTCACCCCCCACCCCCTCACCTGGCCACGTTGGGATGAGGAGAAAATACAAAGGCAGGCTCGTGGGTCGAGACAAGGACTGGGAGGGATCACTCCCCACTTATGGTCACGGGCAAAAGACAGGCTCAACTTGGAAAAAAACCAAAATCAATTTAATTTACTACAAATCAAAACAAAAACAAAACACAAGGGTATTAGGAAGGGAAACTAAACATCAGAACAACCTCCCCCTACCCCTCCTGCCTTCCCGGCTCAGTTCCACTCCCGATGCTTTCTACCTCCTCCCCCCGGCGGCGCAGGGGAACAGGGGATGGGGGTTGAGTCAGCTCGCCACACATCGTCGCTGCCGCTTCTTTCCTCAGGGGGAAGATTCCTCTCTCGTTCCCTGCTCCAACGTGGTTCCTTTCCGCGGGCTGCAGTTCC
>VYZV01025129.1:0-28625 GCA_013401275.1 Pandion haliaetus | reverse complement strand
GGGTCCGACATTTTGGCGTGCGCGTCCGACATTTTGGGGCGGCGAATTCTTTATCTTTATCCGACATTTTGGGGCAGTGAATTCTTCCAGAAGCTTCTTAAAGGGGCTGCCTCTGCAGCCCCCCTCCCCCCGCCACCAAGGAAAACCGCACCACACAAACCCACAACAGATCCACTGAGCAAAACCAGTGTATCAAAAAACATGAGGCATGTATTTTCAATCTTTTTACAGGACTATTTAATGCATCAGAAAATAATATAAAACAAACTGAAGACAATACGCTGGCTAATGACTCTCTGTTGTGGCAATATATGCATGAAAAATAAGGAGGGATTTAAGGACTTCCTCTAGAACTTTTCTTGTAAATGCAGTGGTAGTTTCTTTTGAGGGGATTAAAAAAACCCCCACCAAACCCAAACCAAAGCAACTTTACAGATCCTGTTAGAGTTTACCTCTATACCGACATGTGTTGATTATTTGTACTTAATTAAATTTTTTCCATATATGTGCAACAAATATCAAATAATTACTGGCTAGGATTACTTCTGCTAGTAAAATTCCTTTAATATTTTCATGCATGGTAAAAAAAACATTGGACATGCAATTACCAAATAAATAGGGAAACAGAAGCAGCTGGAAGACTTTGGTACCATATTATTTGCAGTGTATTATTAAAATGAAGCAGTAAACATTCATGAATAGTGATTTTGTTTTTTTTTCAAAGGAATGATACACACACTGTTTTTTCAAAGGCATTGGTGTTAAATATGCACCTGCTTGAAAGATGTGTAATAATTTTTCCTATTTGAGGTAGTCATCCTAAAGGTGTGTATAAAATTTGCTTCTGTAGTGCAGTAGAGACCACTTAAATGCATATGTTGAAACTGAAATCTCCCTGTGAAACCGAGGGTGTGATGTACAGAATATCTGCATTTGACAGAGATCTTAGGGGTTTCAGTTTCCTAGCAAATACTCAGCTCTTCATTCTTCACAGAAGACTCCTGCATGTCAGTGGAATGGAAATGTTATGCTTGGCTTTTACTTGCTTCAGTAAACGAGTTAAAGCAATTAAATTCTACCACTTAACTATTTATTTAACTAATCATCTGTTTCAAATGGATTGGTCAGTAAGCATGCCTGTTTATATATTATAGTGGCACTTTTTCTAGTCATTAATTTTGTACAGGTTTTATTGTGGATAGTAATATGTTGAAAGAAGTGTACCCAAGTGGTTTTGTTGTGTTCTTCTTAAACATGGTCTCTAGCTGAGTTGTCTTCCTTCCTAATCTCAGAGGCCCTGTGAAAAATCAGAAGCTGTTGGTGTCATCTTTGCCGTATTTTTGACACACAGTTACTGCCCATACTTAATTTAAATCTTCAGCCTGAGTGTAATGATGAAAGATCTGTACCTTTTTAGCGCCTGCCTTAACTTTGAATAGTTTAAGCTTTGCAAGAATTTCTTGAACTTATGGCCTGCCTGAAAGAACAGAGGCCTTTAATAAACTTCCTCAAACAGGTAAATCTTTTGATTAGCTATTAAGTGCCTAGAAATAATGTTTAAAAATGCAGAAGCAGCACATCTGTAGTAATTACTGAGAGGACTTAAAAAGTATTGTGTGTCAAAGTGAAAGAAAAGCGAGTTAGCTGTTTATTTTATGACACCTAGTAAGGCTCTACCTTTAATATTAATTTTTATTTTTAAGGAAAAAATTAAGTATATATTACACTGTAAAAAAAAAACAGAAAGAGAGAAAGTCACTTGAGATTTTGAGCAGGATCTAATAGTTTCTTTGTTGTAAGTGCTGAATACTGCTTTTGAAAGTAAGCATAATGCTGGAACTCAAGTTCCTCAGATAAAAATGGAGAAAAAGATTCTCGACTCCGTTAGGAGCTGCAAACATTTGATTTTAAGTTGGTTTTTACAGTGTTCAAAAAATGATTTCTTCAACCTATCTGCTGTAGAATGATCTTGTTTCTACTTCATAATGTAGGCTAACTTGTTAATAATTTAATGTGCTTTTGGGCAGGACATTTTTCAGGAAATTATGCCCGTTATCTCGAGTGTTTGCTTTGGTCTGAGGATTTAATTGTGCTTGATGTGTGTAAGTAATCACATTTGTTGGGGAGTTTGGACTCTGTGTGCAGTTTAAAAACAAACACGGCAACTGTAGTAATTATTTTGATGATGCTGTACTGATTTGAGAATTTAAGGACGATATAGCATATGACAAAGATACATGGCTCAGCATGAGGAATACAAATAAAATTCAGTTAATTTTAAACCAAAACATAGTGATTCACTAAAATGAGCATTTGTAGTTCTGTGAAAATGGACCTGCTGTACGTCATTCCCTGT
Organism: Pandion haliaetus; assembly: GCA_013401275.1. Classification (NCBI taxonomy): domain Eukaryota; kingdom Metazoa; phylum Chordata; class Aves; order Accipitriformes; family Pandionidae; genus Pandion; species Pandion haliaetus. Next base: position 26,269 of record VYZV01025129.1, on the reverse strand, counting down.
TTGTAAGAAAGGTAGAAGAAAAACCCCACTTGTTTTGGACCCAGTTGGGGCAAAAGCTGTATTTTAAAATATTTTTTTTCCTGCAAGTAAAGCAGAAGTTAAGGCAATGTCATTCAGAAAACAGCACTACAGCGTGGTTCTGAAATAAGGGGTTACATGGGACTGGTAGCTTTGATGTGAAACCAGGAATTGCTTTCATTGTCCAGATAAGGCTCCCCAGTCTCCGTCAGTGGCCAGGCTGCATGGATGGTCCCAGGCAGTGCAGGGCTTCTGGGTTTCTGGGATTGAGGGCAGCTGGTAGCTTTGCCTGCTGGCTGGGGATACGGGCAGGGCAGAGTGCCAACAGGCTGGAAGGGTCTGGAAGAATGGGGGTCACCCCATCTGGGGTAATCTCAGAGCTAGAAATGTTTGGGGCTTACCTTGGGGCTCCCAAGAATGAGTCTGGGACATGGAGCTTGGACTAGAAGGTCTCAAAGTCTGCTGACACTCTCAGAGGTGGAAGTGCATTTTCTTACCAAGGGATGCTGGGAGCCCTGGCATGGATGGGTGGCTGTGGGGTGGGGGACCCTGAAAGCACCTGGGTTACAGGTGGGGGACCTGATAAAGGAGCTTTGGAGTGACAAGTACAGAAGGTCTGCAGTGAAGTGGGTATTTTCTCAGTTTTTCAGCTAGTAAGTTTTGGCAAAATACATCTGTTCAAAGCGCCTTCCAACATTGTGTGCTAAGTGCCAGATGATTAATCGAAAATACATTGCATGTGTTTGCAAGGCCTAGTGATGATGAATGGCTACTAAAAGCCTGTAGCAAATAAAATGCTGTGGTGTCTGTTTTGTGAATATACTATTAATGAAAGTTTGAATACATTTCTTTTTTTCTTTAATCCATGCTTGGTAGAAACTGGGGAATTTCAAACAAACTTTACTTTTTTTTTTCTTTTGTGATAAAAGGTCTGTTATCTTTAACAAGAAACATTGACAGATCATATCCAGGATGTAACAAATACTGTGCTTTTCAAACAGGAAGAAGTACAGTTGGAAATTGTCCTGGGGTGATAGTGCTTTTAGTGTTTTTCTTATTTCCTGAATTTTCTCTGTCAGTCTGTATACTGCTTTTGTTCCTCCTCCATTACAGTTACCTCTTCCCCACTATGGTTATACGTATATACTCTCTCTCCCTCATGGCATCAGTTCTAACTGTGGAGGTCAGTGCTTATACTGTCTGTTTGGTTTGTGAAATAGCTTATAAAAAAATGACTCAATGTCTATTGATGGAAGACTGTGGATAACATTTTAAAGTGCCATCAGAGCCTTCTTTCTGTGTGGGCATTAGTCAATTGTGCATACACTGCACATACCTCACTCTGGCCTCTGCGATTCCTCAGCCAGGACAGGAGGAGCGTTCTCTTAACTGTATCTATCTGAAAGCATCACAACATTTCCCAGAGTACTTGCTGTCAGATGAAATGCTATGGTAATTGTAAAGGTTTTTCATATAACAGCATTCTTATGAATCTGTGTTAAATCAAAATCAAGGATGTTGTGAGGTTTCTCATCTCTGGCATTTGGAAGACATTTACATTTTGTTTTACATAAAGCATGTACTTTTTTTATTCTCTGCACTTACCTTTAAAAGAAAGTAATGCCACAGCCATTTTTTTCCCACAGTTAGAAGACGACTAGCTGCTGGATATTTGAAGTACTTGTAACTTTACAGTAATAATTTAGTTTCAATAAGAGAAGGGCCATTGGAGCAGTAGGCAGGGTGCCATATATATTGCCATACATACTCAACATTAAAAAGGAACTTAGCCGTTCAGAGCTTATGTATATAGAGTATAACTTCAATCTAAATTGCAGCCTTGGTGACGAAATACCTGTGTTGGCAGAGCTTTAAAGGGGTACTAGCAGAGGGCTGGTGTGACTGAGGAAGAGGACAAGGTGAAAATGTGAACTTAAGGTTGTTGTCTCATAGTGACTTTGTTTTCCTGGTTTTATAAGTAGGACAGTAGTAAATACTTTCATCTGAGCTTAATTTTAATTGGAAGAGCTTAGAGCAGCACCTTTAGCTAAAATGCAAGGGGTTAAGCACTTTGTGGTGTTAACTTTTGTGCTTTATACAGGTTAAATGTGTGGATGAACCTGAAATGGTAGATGAGGTGCTGTCAAAGACAGGAAGCCACCTGCTCTGCCTGCGCTTGTGGGAGAACTCGATGGTTCCGTGTTGTTTGTAGCTGGGACTCTCCGATGCGTGATCCATGCTGTGTTGATAGGCTGAATTATCAGCTCTATTTCAACTTAGATCCTTACTGCTAAGCTGTGCTGATAACCCTAAAGCTGAGCCAATACCTCTATTTCTCTATCTTGCTGGACACAACCTGACGAGGTGTCACTCACAGGCGATTTTTTTTTTTTTTTTTTTTTTCTCTTTACCTAGAGAGGTCTGTTAATGCACTTGTAGGTTGTACTGTTTTCTTAGAGTTATTGTTTCAAGGCCAGTTGAAATAAAGACTAGTTACAAACCAATACCATGTACCTTTATGAATTGAAAGTGGGTAGCCTACACTTCCCATGTAGTCATGGACCTCCTGGTGTCCTCTGTTGTCACCCTACCACTTCCCTCTATATTTAGCAATGTTTTATTTGTTTTTATGAGGCCTTGATCTTCTGAAATCTTGAAAAGACTGAAGGTCTGGCAACAGAAACAGCTTACATCTTCTACTGGAAGTGATCATTACCCTTTAGCAAAGGGTGGTTATGACCATAAGCATTTTTACCTTTGTATATTAAAAGCATAAAAAAAAAAGTTGTTTGCATTAGGGTTTTGGCTTTTTTTTTTTGTTTGTTTGTTTAAGGTTTACCACTAGGGTTCACCAAAAGCTTTCTAAAAAACTATGTCAGTATCAAGCAGTTGAGTGGATAATGTGCCAGAGTGGGGTGGGTTGTGTGACCTGTAGGAACTTGATATGCTATTTTTACAATTCATCTTTGAAAGCAAAGAAAAGGTAAATTAGAGAACATGTGCTAAATGAAAACAGCTGTAAAGACAGTGAAATCGTAAGATATATAAATATACAAAGGAAGATAGTGATCATGGGCGATACCAGATTAAACTTCAGCCATCAACATGGAAAAAGAGGAATTTGCATAAAGATCCCTCACAATAGAAAAGGTAAAATAAATTGTGGATAACTACATGCCTTGAAGGCTTAAAAGTAAGGAAAGGAGAAAAAGTGAAAATGGCTTCTGAAATAATCTTGGCTGGTTTGAGCTGTGTAGTGAAATGTAGGTTTTCTGTTGCTACTCCTTACCTTGCCTTCAGAGTAGGAAAGACAAAGGTAAACCCAGACAGAAGAAAGATGTTCCCAGTGTGGAGCATGGGGCAGAGGAGGAGAAGACAACCCAAAACCTTTGTCTCCTTCTGTCATTGGCCTGTGGAGCTCTTCCAGCAGATCTCCTACTTTTTCCTTGAAGGAAATGGAAAACTGCTAGGCAGCACTGTGCACTCTGAAAGTGCAACTCACTCTGCTGTAATACATCAACATCACTTCTTGTGACAGTGCTTGAAGTCTTGAGATGTTGCTTCCAAATAAGATGAGAAAACGGATCCTCACACGCACCCACCTTCTCTTGTTTTTTGAAATGATTTCCTTTTTATTTTTGGTAGCTGCTGCTCCATCAAATAATACACGCGCAGTGCCTGAAACTGGTGTTTGACTAGTTTGTGCTTGATGAAATTGGACTACTCTGGGACCACAAAGCCACAGTTCTTTATGCAAAACTGGCATACTTGAACTTTTGGCACTTGTAAATGCTGTTGAAAGTTTCAAAATAGGCTTGTCTTACTGTATGCAGCCTTATTAGTCCTGGAAGAATAGCTTTTGTTTGTGTTGTGGGTTTTTTTGTTTTGGTTTTTTTTTTGGTTNTGTTGTGTTTTGTTTTTTTTTTTTTTTTTTTTTTTTTTTTTTTTTTGTAATGACAGGAACCTAGCAAAACAGGCTCTCACAAGAATATTAATTAAACCTGCAATAAATATTTGGAAAAGACAGGATAGAGAAACCATGTGTGAGGCTGTAATGGATATCTCTGTATTGGTACAGAAATACTCAACCTCTTTAAGGGACTGCTTTGAGTGACTGGAGTCTTGTTTTACTTCTGTCCTCACCTGTTCATTTAGTTAGATGCTGTTAGATACTTAAGTTGCACAGGCAAGTAAAGTGTTGGAGAAATGGTCTGAATGGATAGTAAGGCTGCAGAGAGGCATGTAACTGCTGTCATAGCTGCATGGGCTGGTGTGTCTGTTCAGTATGAGGCAGGGCATGGAGAAAGGGCAGGAGGGGCAGGTGGGGTTAGGATGTGTGTTTGCACATCTGCCTGTGCTCGGTCTTGGTTTTTCTTTCCCAGTACATCTTTGCTCTTCTCTTTCTCCATGAATAGACTTCCTTACTATTCTGGATAAATGGGCAGAGAAGTAGAACTGCTACTTTGTCGTAAAGGTATGCAGGCAAAGCATAATCGAAACCTGTTGGTGGGACTTTGAAGAAGCTTGCACTGCTGACTGCTGTGCTGCATCTGTCGGTTGTGTGTGTAGAGAGTGAACTTTAATTTCTGCTGTGCTCAGTTTGGAGCTTTCACAAGCACTAAATTCTGCTGATAATCTGAACTGGGCATGATGGCTGGGAATTAACCACAGCAAAGGCTTATCTGGCTGCTGGGTATGGTACCTTAAGCCCATATCTCCTGCTTTTCAGAAAAATGATAAAGCAGCAAATAGATGAGGTGTGAAGGTAGTTCTGAGAAAGTCAATAAATAGCCAGAAGCTACAATTTAATAAGTGTTTGGACATATCTGGCTCAAATAGCTTATATATTTTAAATCTTTTAAAAGTGATAGATGGAACTTAAAATCCATATTCCCTGTAGCATTAGGTATCAGGAGAAATAAGTGGAAGCAAGGCATTTGAAATCAATAAATTGCTTCTAGGTACAACTTAATGCAGACAAAATGTAGAGGAAAAAAAGATGGTGAAACAGATACAGGAGTAAAATTTAGCTTTAATTTGCAGACTACAGCAAAATCCTAATCCTGGCTCTTGTGAAAATGAATGGAGATTAGGAAGTTATGGAAGTGAGAAAATTCAGTGCAGTGGGCCAACTTGTACAGAATAGGTGTACTGAAAAAGTAAGAAACCTGTGGAGTAAAGCTCCTTTCCAGATTAACATTATGCATTTATGGTCTCATTTAAGACATTTAATTACCCAAGATCTGCAAAGATTCTTCCTCATTTGCTTGCGAATTTTGCTATACTTGAGAACCTTCTACTTCGCTGCTTTGAGCTTCCTTTTTTTGGGCGCACTTGTGGCTTGCAGGGGCTAGAAGTATGAGAGGCTTCACCGAGTAGGTTATTCAAGCGATGCCATTGCATTTTATAAAGGTCTTTGGTTTCTGTCTGCTGTGCCTAGCCCAGCAGGTTGTTACCTGGGTGCATGATAGGATTGAAGCAATCCTCAATTTATATGTTCTTCTTTCTCCCCCACAGCCATAGTGAGGGAGAGCCGTTAACATTTCATTAACTCTGCAGATAGAAGCATTTGTTTAAGTAAGGCTTGTCAGAGCGTTACACCTAAGGGAGATTGAAATAATCTTCCTGGGGCAGATTCCAGTCAATCTTTCTTGATTCTGAAATATTTATTACTGTTTACAGCAAATTCATACGGAATCATATGACATGTGCAGAAAAACATAAAACTTTCATTTTTGATTCACCTATGGCTTTGCCGTCAGCATATGAAATTAGCTGCTTGTGCTTGACTACAGTGTTTTCTTGTACCTTAAAAAACATCATAGTATGTAATATTTCCAAATAAATAGCTTAGACAACATTTCTGACTTGCATTTTGTTTCTTGCGGATCTCAACATCATCAATTTAACTTAAATTTTACCAGTTGTTTAGAAACTCTGATCTGTAAAACATAGTAAAAGTGATTAAGAGGATTTGGTTAAGTAAGCTTTCTTCCAAGACTATAGATAAAGCAGGTGGAGATTTCTAAAGTGTTGTACCAAAAATGAGAACACAGTTGTTTTTCAGTGAATCCTGTGAAAGCTAAGGGTTCTTCTGGAGCTCACATGTCAGCTGTCATCCTTCTAAGGCAGTAGTTAGACTTCAGTAGATGCTCTTAAGACAGTTGGTAACGCATCTGCAAGAGTTGTGTTTGAGTACTCATGGGGAGTTTGCAGAACTGTTGTAAACTGCTTTCGTTTTGGCGTTTTTTTTTGTTGGTTCTTTTTTTTTTTTTTAGCTTGTGCCATAAAAAACACTCAGATTTGATCTGCTGTTCAGTGTGTTCTGTTGATTTGCTATGCTACCCAAATTACTGAAGGGCTGTTTTTTGGGGATGCCTTAAAACTTGTTGCCAAAAAGTTACTGAATATCACTGATCTGGCCTGTAAATGATGTAGACTGAAATAGCTTGTGCATATGCATCTAGGCCATAGTTTTGTGTTTAGGAACAGGCCTGAAGTCAGGGACAACTTGGCTAAGATCTTGGCTTATTTGCATAGACATCCTGTGTGGCTTGATCAAGTTATAGAAACTCTGAAACTACTTGTCTACATTTATAAGATGAAAAGGAATTGGTGTAGGGCTGGGTGCATATTTAGTATGTGGGTGTTGAAGGTAAATCAATTAATATTTGCAGTGTGTTTTGAAACTTTAGTTGCACGGTATTGTGCAAGACTTCTTTTGTTGATGGTTGACTTCAGACTGTTAGTGACTAAGATAGAAGCAGTCAGTCTGTATTTGCTCATTTGAATAACTCTTGTGTTTTGCGTATGAAGCTGTATGTAGGGAGTACAAAGAGACAAAAAAACCACTGAATCATACTGCGTGTGCTATTTCTGGAAGATCAAGCAGGCTTAAGACTTAGAGGAGGAGTTTCTGGGATTTTTCCAAATTCTGTCAACAAAACAAATTCTACCCGCGTTAATCATCAGAATGAGGCGTTGGAGTTATTTGTATGTCGTTATAGTGTAGCCTGGCTAAAACAGGCTACTTGACCTTGTTTCTAATGTACTGGGACTTTCCCTGCAAGATTGATAGAACACTTATTAGTACTCTTCATATTGAAATTATTTACGCTGATCATTAAGTCTTCAGTGAAGTGAGAGGAGAAGTTGACCCTTGGAATGCACCGAGATTACGCCTGTGCACAAGAGCAGGATGAAATGCCCACCTTAGCATGGTGCTCTATGGCACCTGCGTCTGCTGCTGCCCAGGATAATTCGGGTGCCTTAACGTTAGGTGGTACTGTGCTGAACAGACCTTGGCTATGCTTGGGCTTTCTGCCAACACACTTCTTAGCTAGCAGTGAGATTTCTCCTCTCTTGTTTTAAGACCTTGTTTTGTTCAAGGAATAGTTGTGTGATCCACTTTTCTCAAGTCTTTGTTTTGAAGGAATGAGCTAAAATTCAGGCTGCCTTTTCCACCTTTGGCATATAACACCATGTGCAGAGAGGCCATTGACTGTTGGATATCAACAAAGAGCCATGGGAAAAAGGTAGCCCATAAGCTTATGTCATGTTGGATGAAGCTTTGTTTAGAACGTGGTCATGGATCTATACTTGTAAATGGGGTACCTTTCCTTTAAGTTGTCTATCTGGGAGGTGTTTGACAAGACAAGTGGAACTGTAGAATGTGTAATAAAATCCAGCCCAAATTCAAATGCTTATGGCACACAGCACTGTACTCAGAGTTGAAGATAGATGTAACTGAACTACATGTTTTTTGTTCAAAGGTAGCAAGCAGATAAGGTGTGGAAATGGTTAGTCCCTTTCTTGATTGGAAGAAGTACAAATGTTTGATGGTTGCAGATGTGGTGGTTGCTGTGGGCTTAGGAAAGTTAACATGCAAATGGGGAAAAAATTGAAAGGAAATTATTGAAATGCCCTATGGGTACTGCAATTTTAGAATGTAATTTCCTGCTGCTCTTCAATAAGAAACATTTCTAGATTTAGCTTTTTAAACCTGAATCTTTTTACAACCTCAAGTATGCTAAGGTGCCTTAATGCATGGAAAATTTAGTGAGTTAGAGAGGATGGACAAAAAGCAAAGTAACTGTCAATTCCTGTTGTCTGTGCCGGTTAAACAGGTGGAAAAATCAGCTGGACATTGCAGAAGGAGTTGAAATGAAAGTTATAATCTAATTGGACTCTTGACATTGTTGCAGGGTAAATCTTTAAAGTATATTTAATTCTCCTGTTCATGACTGTGCATCTTAGGTGTTGCTAAGGGTAGGTGGGCTGTAGCCTTCCTACCCAGCTCTATGTGTCTGGGTGCTGCAGTGCAGACTCTGGGCTGCTCCAAGCAGGAGTACAGCTGGAGTAGCCTGTAAGTCTGACATAAGTGTGTAGAAAGTGGGAGAAAAAGGTAGCTTACGCCAAGGATCATCTAGGACCCAGGCTGCAGCCTCTGCTGTGTCTGGAGCAGAGAAGGAAGGGATTTAGAGAATGGATTACTCCCTTCAAAATCCCAGTGTAAATAAGACTATGTGCTACTGATGGTCACATGGTAGAAGGAGAATGTATAGTTTGTCATAGTCAATGTTTTGAAGCAAAATTTGTTTTCATGTGTGTTTTTCTTCTGTGCTGTGTCCTGTGTTCAGTACACGTGTACCAGGATTCTGTTAATGTGCCTGCTCTGAAATACAGATTATTTTGCTTATGCTATATATAAATACATTAGTGTTAGTTCAAGTGTTCAGCTATTGTATTTTTTTCAGGTTCTAGTGAAAAGGTACCTTCTGCGTAACCTCAAAGTTGCCCTTAGTTTTAGCGATAGCAGCAGACTCCATAAGCTGTTCTGCTGGTGTTGGCTAACTCCAGCCTCAAACTCACTATATTTTGAAGGAGTTTGTTTTTTGGAGGGAGTGATAAGAAAAGGTTCCTGGTCATGAATAGATTGAATGGGACACCAACTGGTAGTTCAGTATTTTGTCCCAGTAGCTGCATGCTACCACCTAAACAGCTGAAAAGAGAGGTGTGTTACAGTACACTTCTTATTTGGGAATGGGCTTTCAGTGGTGACTGGAAATAAAACAGTATTTTTTTTTAGAAATGTCACAGACAGACCTGAAAGTATGCATGAGTAAATAAAATTGAGTTATTTGTCTATCATACTGAAATGAAGAGAGGCAAGGATTTAACAGTAGTATTCTGAATCCAGTCAATAGTGTATTATTGGGTTTTTTTTTTTTTTTTTCTTTCCCCCTCTCCTTAGTTGAACTAGCTAGATCTTGTGTTCAAAAATGCTCAGTTCCTACTCATTTGATGCCTTCAGTGGACAGTCCCTGTGCACCTCTGTTTTGGTGCTGGACAGAGAAATGTCCTTTGACAGCAGACACAGCATCCTGATCTGGAAGGCTTTATAGAACCTGTCTGTAGTCTGGCAGTAGCTGCTGTTGAGATGTCCACCCACTCAAGAATGAATTTACTAAATATAGTCAATTTCTTAAAAACAGGAGAAAACAGAAAAGCTTACTTGTGCAATTAGCTCAGTAATGTAAATGTTAATGGAGAATAAAAATAGCAATTTTGCTTATTTGCAGGTTAAATTAGGGCAAGAGGTATGATGGGAGAATTTTTTTTTTTTTTTTTAAATGAAGACCTGTCCGCATTTCCTGATTTGATAAGCAGTCTGTCTTTCCTTTTGGAGCTTTAAATAACATATTTGCAGGGTGAACCAAGTTGTATTTTCGTTAATTGTAGATGAAGTAATTTATGACCAGAGTATCTCAGAAATTCAATGAGAAAACAGAAGTCATGTTGCAGTCAAGTTGACTCTTTTATATTTTACATCCTAATACTGCTGATAAGAGATGAGTGGGACTGTTTTGAAAGACACTTGCAATCTGCAAAGTTAGTACTTTCAGCATGCGTTTGAGTGTTTTGTGTCATTGGTAAATGCATGGTCGGTCTTCAGAGGTGGGAACTGATAATGTGGCTCTGAGATTTCAAACAAATGCCATCTGTAAGTTCATGATAACTTGTGGTTTTGATGTGTAGTCGCTGTTGAGAGAGCAGACAAAGGGAAAGTGCTTGCTTGTTTGGAATCTTTTCTTTAAGACATGTTATATGAAAGTTGATAGCTAACTGTATTGATACGAAATATTGAGAACTACCAAATGGTAACTGTTTTGTGTGCCAAGGAAAGGTCTGGAAAGAAAAAAAAAAAAAAAAAAAAAAAAAAAAAAGAAAAAAAAAAAAGAAAAAAAGCTTTCTCCTGTTCTTCTTAACCTTGAGTATTTTTCTTCTGCCAAGCAAAGCCTGTTGTCTAGAAACAAATAACCAAAGTTAATGTCCCCAAAGGAAGATGTACCTTCCTTTCGCACTGATGACGCACAGCATTTCTGAACCAATATTGAGGAAAGAGCTTCTTTCCCAATACTTGCGGAGGTCTCTCGATGCCCAGTGGCCCAAGACATGATTAAGTTAACCAGCACCTTATTTCAGTAACCCAGGACGTAAGAGTGGGTTCCTGTGACACAGGAATGTTGAAAGAAAATAAGAAGTTTGGTAACTTTGTTCCATTCAAGATGCTGGATGACTTTTGTAATTGGCTGTGAGATGTCCTCATGCTTAGATTTTTGTGTCTTCTGGGGGGAGATGAGTCACATGGAGTCCAATTGTGAGGACATGCTCCAGATACTTAACTTGAGTGTTACTGGGTCTGGCCCCAGAGCATAAAATGCCAGGCAGGGGATTGAGGGAAGGGGGCAGAGCTGTTTTGGAAGTGAGAATGCACAGGACAAAGCGTTAATGGGGAAGCCCATAAATGGGAACAGAGGCTAGAATACAGCACACAAAAACAGAGAAACTGGAGGCTATCTGTTGTGCAAGAGAGTTAGAAGCAAAGGAACATCGGATAGGGTGAGAAGGAAGATTTGCAGAGAGCTGGAGGAAAAGGCCATGGGTGACCCTTCTGTCATTATTGAGAAAGGTCTTCTTTCAGATTGAAGTTACACAGATTCATGTACAGGATTGAAAAGGATGTCATGCAAATTGAGTCATGTTTTTTGAGCAAGCAGTGCTGAGCAAATCTGGTAGCAGTTTCAGTGCAGAGAGGAATGATGTGCTGAAGAAAGTAAAGAAGGGCTATTCTTTCATGGCTTCACTATCTGTGTTTCTTCTGCTTCAGTGCTTTGCGTGTGTTTTGATTTTTCAAGGAGATGTGGGTTGAGGGCAGTTGGAAGAAGACAAAGTTTTGGAAAAAGAGTTGAAAGAAAGAAGACTTAAGTTAAAACACCAGAGCAAAACCAAGTCAATTGTTTAATTTTCAACTGATAGTATTACTACAGTCTTCTTAAGAAGTTCTGCTGATTTACGATTTCTAAAATGATAACAAACCCAAAAATGCTACTTAGAAAAGAATTGTAAATATTGTTTTCCTCTGTTAGGTATACTGATGTTTCAGGCTCTTGCCATTTTATCCTCTTAGTATTGCATAATGCAGCCAATTCATGTTTTCCAGAGCTTCCCAATTAAGTTAAGTGTTCAGAAGTTTCCATGACCTTTAGGTTTCTTTGTACTCTATGTTGTTTTGCAGAGAGTATGATAGACTTTGTGGTTTACTTCCAGTGTAGCCTTTCTTTTATGGAAAAGATGTCACAATGCAGAAAGGCCATGGTTTTGAGTTGTGTTTTTGAGCATTTAATACAATGCTGATTTGACATAACTTTTTTCTAAAAATGTCTTAACATACAGCAAGCTGTTTAAGTAGCTCATCAAAAAATTATGAGCAGCAAAATGTCATCATTTAGAAAGTATATTTAGGCTGCATATATGGAAAAAGCGAGTTGAAGAAAAAAGATTCCCTTACAGAAGTTTGTTGCAGGATATAGAAAAGGGCACCTATATCTCCTATTAACTACTGTAATTGATGTTCACTGTGCTTATGGTTCTTGCTTCAGTTTTGCCTGCCTTGGTATGTATGACTTGCTGGAAAACCTTTTGTCAAGGTTAGATTGTTCTCTTCAGTCAGATATGTGGGAGTTCCCAAACTCAATCCTCTCCACTGAAATTCTGGAGGTTTCTCCAAAACCTTGTGGTCTAATGGAGGTTTCTGAGGATGATGGGTTTCACCCTGCTGAATGAATGAATCACTGTGACCTTACAACGTGGAGGCTGGAGTTGGAAAAGGTGGCAGGTGGAGACCTTCCAAGGAAGGGTGCACGGGCTGCCTTAGTAGGCACAAGGCTACATTCATATGCTGTTTACCACCCAGACCTAAACACTTCACGTCTGTCCTCCTGGAGTGTAAACAGAGAAGAGTCAGGTCTGTCTGCCCCTGCCTGTGTAGGCATGTATTTAGAAGCCTGAGCTTATTTGTCAGAGCTGTTTTACTCTTTCTTTGGGCACACACTGAACACTAGCAACTACTTATGTCAGAACATTGATTAATATATGTATATATAGGTGTATATATATGTTTACATATAGCGAGTCCCTCCAATCCCCCTGACCCGAATAAAAAACCCTTACCCTCAGTGTTGCTTAATTTTTACTAATTATGAAGCCTCAAGATCTTGTTTATACACGCCAACTCTGATCTGGTGTTTTGGTCCATGTTTGAGCATGTCCATCAAGGCCTTGCATTTAGTGTAAGTGCATCAGAAGTTCTGAAAGCAAAATGTGACCACTGACAAGTTGCCCCCACAATGTTGTAAACGTGCATGTTTTCTTGCAACCTGATACAAAAAAGCCCTGTTTGTAAATAATTTCTTTAAACTTAAATTTGCTTGAGAAAATATAGTAGGTCATGGTGAATCTACACGAGTGCATGTAATTCTTTTATGTATGAACAGTGCAGTAAAGAGCTAAGAAAATTCAGCTGTTATTTTGAGGATTTGTGGTATGAACTCTTATTAATAAAAACATATATAATAAAAGTATGCATGTATATATATACACATAATCGAAACTTGTATGTAAATATATCTGTATGAGAGAATGAGAGTTAATAAGAAAAAAGATTAAAAAATAAATACAGAAATAGAACAACAAAATGTGATAAAAAAATACTATTGCTGTAAGGAGAAGACAAGCCTCTGCTACACTTCTATTTTTCTTAAATGATTTTTAGATGTATACAATAGTGAGACTTCTTTTCCCAAAACTGCTCAGAAGATTCTGTTCTGCAGAAGCCTTTATTCTGTACCCTCTGTTCTGCAGAGGGTGAAACCTGTGAAGGAATGAATTTGAATGTATTTGGGAGATCTTTTCGATGTATAAAATATGTGCAAATGTTGAATTTGTCTCTCACATTCCTAGTCAAGGACCTAATATATTAATAGTCTGGAATCCAAATTGCTGTATGAAACGATTCTTGCTGGGTTAGTATGTATAGTCTTTCTAAACTTAAATGTGTTCATTTTTCCAATGCCCTTTTGAAGAAAGGGGTTTTATTTTAGCTTTAGGGGAGAAGTATTGTCACAGTGAGGCTATCTCTTCCCTTGCATGTGGAGACCATGGTATGAGGAGAAACTGAAACTAAGCTCAGAACTGGTGTTCTCCACATTACAGCATCTCTCCTTTGAATAAAGACATCTCTTGAAAATTGTTATGCTCTACAGTGATGTATGACTGCTACTGAAACTCTTGTCTGTTGAATGTATTCCCAGCCTCCTGTCTGACTTAGTGTTGGCCTCTTGTTTAGTCCCCCCCAATTCTCAGATGGGTGTGTTATGGGTGTGGAGTTGAATTTATAAACATTTTATGCTGCTGAAAAGAATAAGGAATACAAAGTTTTGGCAGTGTTATTGGAAAACTGTTTTAAAACTGTTTGTTTTTATACATGGTGAATTTGACTAGGCCAAGAGTTCACCCTTTCTTCTGGTTTTGAAACTATCTTTTTTTGCTTTACTGTACATCATTCGTAATCTACTACATTCCTAATTATCTTTCTAACAGCAGTAGTATGTTCATTAATCTGAAAATGTTCTTGTCGAGGAGAGATTCTTTGGCTCGTTCCATTTTTTGTTCTGAGTTCTATATGGACTAAAATTGACCTTGGTCCTCTTTCCCAACCTGACAAGACAAGGTCAGATCTTGGTAGATTTGCTTTACGTTTAAAATAGCTAAAGGTCTGAATGTTGTTTTTCATGACTCCTTTGTAGCCTTTCCCTGTCGTAGAAGAGGTTGGTGTTTGGTCCAAGTTAATGGTGTAATCTCTCTCAACAAAGATTAGAAAACTTCACAATGTTTTCTCTTATTTAACATAAGTATGTCCTTTGGTTGCTATTTTATGTGTTATTTTCATTTTATCTGCTTCCTAGGTTAAGTGACTGATAGTTAGTTGTAAAGGATCATTTCTTTGGAGAAAATCGCAGTGAGACGGAAGGAAGGATTTTTCACTTTTAGCATTTAGAGGGATAAGTATGTGTATGGGGGGAAAGAATATGCATGCCTATGTGGATACATTCGTGATGAGTGCACATGTAAACATGCTTAAATCTTTGCAAGCTTTCTTCTGCTTTAGCAGGATGTCAATTCAAATAAGGCATCCTAAAAATTGTGTTTTAGATCTATTCATTGTTTTTTGGTTTATGTTATTTAAAGATACCTCAGTCAGTACTTCAATACTCAGGATGTACTGAATAATAGCAAGAATGACACAAAATTTCTTATCCAAACTGATACAAGCTATTCTGATGAATGCTAGAGCACTTGAATATTTGACATGGATTATCTTAGACTTTCTTTTTTTAAATAAAATAATTAACTTCACAAGAAAAATAACTGTGCTAGTAATTCTGTACTATAGGTCATGTTTTACAGGATTAGAGTTTATATATGTGCTGCCGCAGATAACTATGATGCAGTTCTGTTAATGCATTTAGATATTAATAGGCTGTGGACCTACAGAAAGGTTTGGTTCTTGAATAAACTTATGCTTATCTGAATGAAGGCAGATATTTGTTGCATGAATATCTTTTGTCTGAAAATTGCTGAGCTATAATTATGCCATAACTAAGATACAATCTAAACTAGAAATACACATGCTTCTTTCCAAATTAGCTACATTGATTTTTTTCTTTAGTAGAGATTAACGTTTTAGAAATTCTGATTTATCTCCTTTGTAATACTACTTCACAGTAGAGCTGAAGCAAGGGTTTGTTTGGTTTTGTTAGTGAAACCTGCTTTTGTTGACCACTTAATTTAAAAAACACCTTTATGTATTTTGGTGATCTTTTTGCCCTTGTGTAGGCCAGATCTTTCTGGGCAGTATGCATTTTTGGGAGTAGTGACCATTTTTCTTAACTTTGTTTCCCATGACGTGCAACTGTTATGGGTTTGTGTGGCGCGGCTTTCCTTGGTGGTAGGGGAGGGGGGCTGCAGAGGCGGCCCCTTTAAGAAGTTGCTGGAAGAATTCGCCGCCCCAAAATGTTGGACCCGTGCACCAAAATGCCGGACCCTCCTCTAGGCGGGGAGTGACGGTGGTAACGCCTCTGGGAGAACATATTTAAGAAGGGGAACCGGTAGTGTGGGGGTTGGGGGAAACCTGAGAGGAACATCTCTGCCGACACTGGAGTCATGGAAGAGGAGGGGGAGGAGGGGGCGCCTGAGGAGGCTCATGGCTCTGCAGCCCGTAGTGAGAAGGCAGGCTGTCCCCCTGCAGCCCATGGGGGTGAACGGTGGAGTGGAGGCTCCCGAAGGTGGCCGTAACCCCATGGTAAAAACCGCGCTGAAGCAGTGTGAGACGGGAGAGCANCTCCCGTGGGAGGGACCCCACGGTGGAGCAGGGAACGAGAGAGGAATCTTCCCCCTGAGGAAAGAAGCGGCAGCGACGATGTGTGGCGAGCTGACTCAACCCCCATCCCCTGTTCCCCTGCGCCGCCGGGGGGAGGAGGTAGAAAGCATCGGGAGTGGAACTGAGCCGGGAAGGCAGGAGGGGAGGGGGGAGGTTGTTCTGACATTTAGTTTCCCTTCCTAATACCCTTGTGTTTTGTTTTTGTTTTGATTTGTAGTAAATTAAATTGATTTTGTTTTTTTTCCAAGTTGAGCCTGTCTTTTGCCCGTGACCATAAGTGGGGAGTGATCCCTCCCAGTCCTTGTCTCGACCCACGAGCCTGCCTTTGTATTTTCTCCTCATCCCAACGTGGCCAGGCGAGGGGGTGGGGGGTGAGTGAGTGGCTTCGTGGTGCTTTGTTACCGACTGAGCTGACCTGAAACCACGACAGCAACCTAGTGGCATCTCAGCTGGTAAATGAGAGAACTGTTCATTCTGTCTTTGGGGGGAAAAAAAAAAAAAAAGTGCAATGGAAATGCTCGTGTGTAGTTTTGTTTTTGTTGTATTGTGTTTTAGGAAAAAAAAGCAAACAAAAACCCACATTCCTTTAAACGTTGAATATAAGGTCATTTTGCAAGTAGTCAACTTATCGATAACAGCTAAGTTTGGTCTGTTTTTATATGTTATAAAGTAGGAGTTGAGAGGTTGGATAGTTCTTAACATAGATTTGTATCCTTCTGTCTTTTAGAAAACTCTGCTGAAGCCGATTTATGGTTGCTGAACAGTTGTACAGTAAAAAATCCTGCTGAGGACCACTTCAGAAACTCAATCAAGTAAGTTTTTTCCCTGAAAAGATACTTAATTATCAATGAATATTGCATGGTTTAATTTTAAAAGCTTCATAATTTCAATCTAGAAGTAATTTTGTGTTTTAGAGCAAGAAGTATGCTGAGTTTGAGTGTTTCAATGGTGAATTCTCTAGAATGGATTTGTAAGTGTATTGAGTTTTTGTGGCAAGGTTTTGGTAGCGGGGGGGTTGGGGGGTGGTTACAGGGGTGGCTTCTGTGAGAAGCTGCTAGAAGCTTCCCCTATGTCCGACAGCCAATACCAGCTGGCTCTAGGACGGACCCACTGCTGGCCAAGGCTGAGCCCATCAGCGATGGTGGTAGCGCCTCTGTGAGAACATATTTAAAAAGGGAAAAAAAATTGCGGCAGGCACAGAAACTGCAGCCGGAGAGAGGAGTGAGAACATGTAAGAGAAATATCCCCAAGGTCAGTGAAGAAGGAGGGGGAGGAGGTGCTCCAGGTGCCGGAGCAGAGATTCCCCTGCAGCCCGTGGGGAAGACCATGGTGAGGCAGGCTGTCCCCCTGCAGCCCAGGGTGGTCCACGGTGGAGCGGATATCCACCTGCAGCCTGGGGAGGACCCCACGCTGGAGTAGGGGGATGCCCAAAGGAGGCTGTGACCCCATGGGAAGTCTATGCTGGAGCAGGCTCCTGGCAGGACCTGTGCACCCATGGAGAGAGAGGAGCCCACGCTGGAGCAGGTTTTCTGGCAGGACTTGTGACCCCGTGGGGGACCCATGCTGGAGCAGTCTGTGCCTGAAGGACTGCAGCCCATGGAAGGGACCCACGCTGGAGCAGTTTGTGAGGAACTTCAGCCCATGGGAAGAACTCATGTTGGAGAAGTTTGTGAAGAACTGTTTCCCTTGGGAGGGACCCCATACTGGAGCAGGGGAAGAGTGGTGAGGAGTCCTCCCCCTGAAGGGGATGAAGTGGCAGAAACAACGTGTGATGAACTGACCCTAACCCTCATTCCTCATCCCCCTGTGCTGCTGGGGGGGTAGGTAAAGAATTCGGGAGTGAAGTTGCGCTCGTGAAGAAGGGAGGGGTGGAGGGAAGGTGTTTTGAGATCTGGTTTTATTTGTCATTACCCTCCTCTGGTTTGATTGGCAATAATAAGTTAATTTTCCCCAAGTCGAGTTTGTTTTGCCCATGATGGTAATTGGTTGAGTGATCTCTCCCTGTCCTTATCTCGACCCACGAGCCTTTTATATTTTCTCTCCCCTGTCTAGCTGAGAGGGGGAATGATAGAGCAGCTTTGGTGGGCACCTGGCGTCCAGCCAGGGTCGACCTACTACAGTAAGGTCCAGCAGCTTGTTATTTATTTATTTATTTATTTTAAATTAGCTATAACTTTCAAGTGATTATCAATACACTTATTTAAGAGAACTGGTGACCTATTTAAATAGGGGTTTCTACATCACTTTTCAAGATGATATTTTAATATTCTTCGGAAGAGTTGAATATTTCTTTTTTCAAAGATGTGAATTGTTAGGCTGTTTCTTTTTTCCTCTACTTACATTTTATATAATCAAGCCCTTCTAATTAAAAGGGTGACATGTACATACTTAAAACTAACTATTTCACTATACATTTTCTTAAAAGGTGAACTGATTAGCCTATAATAGAAGTCTTGTGAGGAATGTGTTTCATTTCTCTAATGTTTCAATGACGTTGAAAAATGCGACATGGTAGGGACTTCTGCCTCTGACTTCCACAGAAGTGTGGTTGTGATGAGAGTAACTGGAAAACCTGTACACTTAGAGCTGTTATTGCCCAGTATAAATAAATATTGTGGTGTGTTTCTTGCGGATTTTACCTTTAGTAAACAAGTGGGGCTATTTATGCAGTCATTTCAGTGTGGTGCAGCGCGGATGGACTGTTTGTTGAAATTCATTTTGGTTAGAAAAACATAGTTCGTAGTAGGCAGTTGGCATGCTCAGGAAGGTAGGGAGGAGAGAGAAGCTGGATATGAACTATCTGCTTGCAGTGCTGGAGTTACTAACGGCGTCCCGAGGCTGTAACCTGGAACAGAAATAGTTTGCCAACAGATGAATTCTGTTTGCACAGCAGAAGCTTCCTCCACCCCTCAGAAGGCTTCACTTCCTGACTGCTGGTGTTGCACTTGGTGACAAGACTGGCTTTTTGGCTTTTCTTACTGTTGCCAAAAAAAAAAGCTATTCCCAGAATACTTCCAGTTAGTGTGTGTTGGCCAACAGAACTGATGACAAGATCTTTTCCAGTTCAGTTGTGGCCATCTTTCTGTTTTACTAATCCTATGCCAAAACTGATGTGTTCCTTTAACCAGTAGAATAGAGTTGGTTAAGAAAGAGGGTCTAACTAAAAGCAAACGACCAAAAATATTTCTTTGAACTTCATGTTTCTGTTGCCGCTCTATTAATGAGCCTGATGTTATTTGTAGCCTGGGTTTCTTCCTCTTTTTCCTTACTTTTCCCTATACTCTTTCTGTTCTGTCACATGGATACTCCGGTTCTCCATTTCTTCTCTTTGCTGAGAGTCACTCCTTTCCTGTAGCATGCATCGTTCATTCTCTACTCTCAGATCCTGGCAGTTCCTAATTATGGAGAAGGACAACTTTTGTTCGTGTTGTTTCTGACCATTTCTTACAATGTTGATTAAACGTAGGGGAGAACCATATGTGGGTGCTCTTTCATGGGACTTAGAACCAAAAGATTAAACACCTTCCATCTCAGAAAAAAGCAACTACTACTGTATTTGGGTGAGGAAAACTTGTACCTCTAAAGAACCCAACTTTTTCCAAATACATCTTAGTTTGTTACAGCAACAAACCCCATGCATGAAGCTTGGGTGATACAAAACTAACTGCCATTATATCCTATCATAACAGCTTGTTGGTAGCTATGGAGATCTTTGTTTTTCTTGGTTGAGTAACAAATTAAACATTTTTGATGGATTGTCAAAGCAAACGTAGTTTGAGTGGAAAAATTAATTTTCAGCACAGTCTTTCAAATTAAAAAAAAATCAGGCTGAAAGTGTTATATAGCATTATGAATGTCATGTGGGAGAAGTATTTCAGTTTTGTTTATTCTCTGCCCTCTGTAACAGTTTCTGCTATGTAACTTTCCTTGCATATATGACTTTAAAATGCACTGTTTCAAACCAGCGGTAGTGTGTTCATGCTGGTAGTTGAAGAATGAGTGTCTGAGAAGCTGATCCCTTGCTAATACCGTGTGCCAAAGGATGTGTCAGAACCCAACAAGTCCTTTAGGTTCAATGTTTTTGATCCGATCTTCTTTCAAAAACAAAACCAAGCCACTCCCAAACTCTCTGAATCTTTGCGTTGGATGTGCAGATGTATCTATAGCTGATACAAGCCAACTAACAGTGTAATCTCTGTGCCTTTTTGTATAGTTCTTAGAAGTGGTGTGCTGCTCTTCAGTATCAATAAAGTTGCAGCTGCTGAACCGGTGTGACCATACGAGGGCACAGAGTTGCTTAAAGACCATTAGCTTATGGGTAGGAATTGAGAAGTTTTCCTGTGCAGACTTTATTCTTGGTTCATTGTAAGGTAAGATTAAAGGCAGGGGTAGGCAATAGTAATAAGGAATTTCTGGTATAATTAAGTAGGTGGAGGTTAAAAAATAATAATTAATAACCTTCAAAAAAATGAAGGTTAATTCAAGGAAAAGTAGGAAATGAAGAGGATAAGCTAAAGCAGATCAACTTCCACCAAGCAAGTTTGTGAAGGCCAAGATGACTGTAAAGCAAATAGCAAGGCAAAGAAAAAGAATCCCTTGAACAAGTAAAAAGAAGCAAAAGAAGGAACTAACATGGAGAAGTGAGGCAAAGAACATCACAGAGAATCAGTCCCCATTCAGTACAGGGGGGCTCAGTTATGTTGCAGTAACTCTCTTCTGTTTTAATACTTTGCTAAATATCACAGAATATGCATTTATCCCCAGCTTCCCAGAATTCACAAGTGCATGTAACCCCATGGCTGACACCACTAGTGATGCAAGATTTGCTAGTAGCTGGTTTTGGTGGCATCCTACCTTCGGATAGGAGGAGCAGGAGGTGGTCTCTTTTTTAAATAGCTCCAATTTGCAGCTGTTACAAACTGAGAACATGTGCTTCTTGGAGGGGGGAAGGGAGAGCGTGGAGTATGGGGGGAGAGGGAGACAAGAGCACAGGAGCTAGTGCAGGTGTATGGTATTGTGCAGTTGATAATGATTCACTTATTATGTGGTATATGTAGAGGTTAATGAATTATGTCCCTTTGTTCCTACGATGTAGCAGTGTAGTATATATAGATAATACTGCATACACAGAATCACAGAATGACTGAGGTAGTTGGGGATCTCTGGAGGTTGTTGAGTTCAACCCTCCTCAAAGCAGGGACAATGTGAGCAGGTGGCTGAGGGCTGTGTGTAGGCAGGTTTTGAGTATCTTCAAGAGACTCCACAAATATTCTGTGTAGTCTGTTCCAGTGGTTGACCATCCTTACAGTAAAAAAGGGTTGTCTTAGGTTTAAACTTTGTATCTTGTATTTCAGTTTGTTGCCTTTTGTCCTGTCACAGGGTACCACTGTGAAATGCCAGGCTCTGTCATCCCCTTTCTCCCATTGGCCTCCCTATCAGGTGTTTATATGCATTGATGGGATTCCCCAGACTCTTCTCTTCTCCGGGCTGAACAGTCCCAGCAGCTCTCAGTCTCTACTTGTATGTCAGATGCTCCATGATTACCTTTGTGGCCCTTCCCTGGACCCCTTCCAGTTTGTCCCTTTCTCACCTGTACTGGGGAGCGCACAACTGGATCCAGTGCTCCAGATGTGGTTCTCACCAGGGCTAAGCAGAGGGGAAGGATCACCACCTTCCATCTGCTGGTGATGCAATGCCTAATGCGCCCCAGGAGGTTGTTGGTGATCTTTGCCCCAAGGGCTCATTGCTGGCTCATGGTCAGCCTGGTGTCCACCAGGACCTCTGGGGCCTCTTCTGCCAAGCTGCTTTCCAGCTGGTCAGCCCCATCTGTCCTGGTGCCTGGGGGCTATTCTTTCCCAGGGGCAGGACTTTGCACTATCCATTTGTTGAACTTAGTGAGGCTTACACATGATGTTAGTTTAAGAAAATCTCATTTTCATTATGATATTAAAATAAACTCTATAAAGAAAATAATTAATTTGGGTTAACTCAGTGTTTATTGTGAGTGATCTACTTGTCCTTGTAAAGGTCTGACTATTCTTGGGTATGTTGCGTAGGCTTTCAGAAATACATTCCTGCGATGTATTTCTCTTCTGAAAGAAAAAGAAGCACTTCTATTCTATCAAGGGCTTATATTTTGGTTGGTAATGGATATACCTATTGTGCTTCAGTAAAGTAGTTGCTGGGCATTCCTGGGAGGGAGCACCTTTTGGAAAGATCCAGGAGCGTTGAATCCCTCTGAGCAGTTTTTTTTCTAGTGGTATTGAACTCTTGCTAAAGTGGTGGGTTCCCCTGGCAGGGAAAGCATGCCACAGAAAATACCTCTCTACCCTGGCCTGTTCTTACAGTCTTAAGTATCTGTGAATGGCTGCAATCCCAGATAGGGTGTTATTTTATTGGTCCTTGATCTTGTGCTTTTTAAATGGCCTGTGTACACTGATTTAAGCAGAAGGATTTTTTTAATTTTAAGGTACAGTTCAGAAACCCCTGATAAACCTAAACCACAATGATTAGTATTTCTGCTATACTATTTATACATAAAGTGCCCCTGAAAAGACATTTTTCAAGGTGTCATGTTGAACAGAATGACTGTGATGTTTTTAAAGCCTGTAGTGACATAGTACCTCAAATACAGTTGTGTAGGATCAAGTGTATTGAGGTGGGTTGAACTCAAGAACCTTTACCTTACCTGGAGGTAGTTTTTGTCTGCTATCACAATGGGTTCTGTCCCTGCTGGTTTTTTTTATCCTGTATCTCAGTTAATCAGAAGTTAAAGGTATTTTACGGAATGGGATATGTTTTCCCTTTCACATTATTTCTTTTGATGGTGGCAGATATTTTCTTTCTCCAGTTACTAGTCATATAAAATATATCAAGATTCCTTTGGAGAATGCATTCCTGTGCTAAAGGCAGCAAAGTGCTTGGGATCCTTCCTTGAGTGAGTTTGGCCTTTTAGGACAGCTGTGCCTTGAAAACTCCTTGCCCTGTCCTGTGATCTGAGCTGGCTTTACCTTTGAGCTGAACAGAGCTAGGATATTACTCTGTTTTGAAGTCCTGTAGGATAGTATGTAAAAACATTAAATTGACTTTGAAAACTTCTTAAATATTTGCTTATAACATTATGAAGTCTACTTTATTTTGCCTTAGAATTTAGAATGAAATAATACTTTTTTAAAGGTAGCCTAACAATCTATATTGAAGTCAATCACATCCTTTTTTGCTGATAATGTTTCAGTATATCTTTGCTCTGGACCTGATCGTCTGTCAGTGTGACCAAATTATATGAGTTAACTGCATATGCATATAGGTGTTTTATAAACAGTATAAATAGTAAAGATTAAGTAAAGTATCATTAATATCCTTCTGGAGAGATGTCACTGTATTTGTTTATTTTGGGGGATGTTGGGTAGTTCTGTGATGGTACATTTCAGTGTCTCTCCTTACTCTGGTTGTTTGGTTGGTTGTTTTTTGGTTTGGTTTTTTTGGGTTTTTTTTTTTTTTCAGTGGCAGAAGTTTGTCAGGTAACATTTTCTGCTATCGCTTATTTTATTCAAAAGTAGCTTTCTTAAAACTTAGCTGTTAGCAGCAGCAAGAATAAGCATTCAGTAGAGAGGTTGCTAACCTTAACTTCTGTAAACCACAGTAAATCTGTTAAGGCTGTTTGAAGAAGGGAATTAAGCCTAAGAGCACGTTCTAGAGGAGCTTGCTTCCTTCATTTCAAAGTTACTTTGCTTTGGTCCCATGCTTCAGTGATTTCTGTGTCCTCTGATACACTTTCTTGACTGTTACATCTTGGATAGATAACCCCCCTTTTCCTAGTGACCTCTGAAAATTCAGAGGCCGTTGTGTGTTTCTAGCTAGCCATCTTCCCCCTTGCTTGACCCTTTCCTGAGTGCTGTTACAAGTTACTAGTGTTCAGGGACTTTGGCTTTTCCTAAGGACTTCTCTTGCTGTTTCAAGTATTACGGACAGGATTCTGGGGTCTCTCTTATCAAAATAGCCAGAATTATGTCATTTGGGAAGTATGATGTGGTTATGCTGTTGAGGTGTTCATGGCTTGTCTCATGGTATGGAATAAGTTTGACCACTATAATCACTTTTGTTACTGTATATAATTAATACATAACATTAACACATATTCTTTTAAGTACATGTTGCTGCATTCACTTTAATGCACGCTGCAGTGTGTATTCAGCCCTTTTCTTTCTGATAGCTATGAGTCGTGACAGAAATGTGAGGGCTTTTAGCACTGAGGTAGCGCCGTGTGGCTTCCAGTTCTGTCCTTGCTTCAGTTTTCACCAATTCATGAATAAACACTATGTGTGGAATCTCACTTTTATGCTAGAAGGAGCATCAAAACCTGCATAATTTGTTGAAGTAGTAGTTTAACAGGACTTTGATCTTAGACCATGCAAATTGTTTAAGGCTCTCGGGTCCAAGTGGACTAAGTTGAAGAGTAAAAGGCATGACTACCTTTGGATGCTACAGAATTTCTGTTCACCGAATGCAATTGTGTTGATATTAAGGTACAGAAGGAGGTTATTCTTTTAAGAAATACAAAAGGTTGTTCAGAGAAAAGGGTAACTTTCTGCTGCTTGTCATCTTTGCAAGTGAAAATAACCCTGGAAGAAGGTTTTTTGTTTCTTTGTTAACATTTGTGAATGTAACTTATATGATGCATTTTGCAAATTGAGCAAAAGCAGAAATTGCACACTGAGTTAGAACAGTGTTACCACTTTCTTTAAAGCAGCATTAAGCCTTTTGCTTTTACTAATACTTTTCCAGTGTGAAAGTAGACTGTGATTTACACTTGTTTCTACTGTTCAGACAGGAAAGTTTAAGCTGTGAAGTACCTCTGGAAGAAGAAGCAAAAGTATTTCAAAGCTCTGCATTGTATAGGTCCTGTTAGCGTAAGAAGATAGCTTCCACTGCGTTTGAGATGAGTGTCATAGTCTTGCTGTTTATTGCATATTATGGAAATAGTATGTTGCCATGACTTTCAGTGTTTGTGTTGGAGCACTTAAGGTAGCGGGACAGCACTGAGAACTGTAGCTGGGTGTACTGCTATTTTCTGCTCTTGTATTGAAGAAATCTGGGGAAGAGCTGGATTCTTTGAAGTAAAAATACCTGTGGAACAAGCTTCATTGGTTGGGAGGAAACTTGGCACTTGAGTTTAAGAGAAGTTGCCAATAATATTCCTTATTGCCTGGACCCTCTAAATTATTGCAGATAACGTTGATGAAAATTTTATTTTGCCATGATGAAAGGCTCACAGACTGAGGAAATGCTTGTATTCAAGATACATGCTATATTTGCTGTGCAAGAGAAACATCTTCCCCACATAATAGGACTTACTTAGTTTTGAATGGAGGCTATAAATCTATTAACTGGAATTTTAAATCACAGCTCTTTTCTAAGAACAACTGGAGAAGCATATGTGAGTGCTGCACACTGGCTTCATCAAAGCGTTGATTGGGATAGATTTATGTACAATGCTTCCATTTTTACAGTCATGGGAGATCTGTAAAGATCTCAGCAATCACACACCATTAACCAAAATTAGTTTTAAAACTGGTTTTGTAGCATAACATAGCTCATTCCGTTTAATAAAGAAATAAATATTTTTAGAAAGCACTCTCTTCTTTGATATAAAGTGTATAAATTAACTAGTTGAAAACACTGAATAGTTCTCCTGTGTTTGGATGATTTTGGTTTTGAGGTTCAGCATTTTTCTGGCAAAAATTTCTAGAAGGGTTTTTTTGCTTCAGGATTTGCAACTTCGTTTTTCATATAGCTATGCTCATCTGTATTACGAAACACTTCAGTGAATTTTATTTTTATGTTCATTTTACTGGTTAAGGTCTTTCAGCCTGAGCAGTACCAGTTTCACTTTTATATAGTTGATTAAGCTTTACCATGGAGCATAGTGTTGTGCTCTCTGGCTTCCAAATGCTGCAGAAGGATTTTATATGGTTAGAAGAAATTTTCTTGAACTGGAAGTCTTCATTTAAAAACTTACTGATCTGGTAAGTTTTTTCTTCTTTTTAAATTTACTGAATATTGTCATCCATGCTTTTATTGTCATAGGTTGATGGAAGACATAGCTGTTTGTGAAGGATTCTGTATTTTAAACGATGTTTGTTAGTGGAAGGTTTATTTGCTGCATCTGAATGGATTCCTTTTTGTGCACCCTTCTCTGCCGTAAAAGAGAATGTTAAAGGCTGCTTGACGTGGTGTTATAAAATGCAGAGAAAAAGCAGACCATATAGAACTGAGTGTTTTCCATTGTTTAGTGTCTAGAAGATAAAAGGGTTATGGACTGCTTGTGATTACATGTGTTACATGGCTGCATTTTGCGGAGGTTTTCAAAAGCCTGGGTTATAAACTTGTGTGCACTCTAGTTCAATATTTAACAAGGTAAAAAAATAGTACAAGAACAGGGCCTGCTAAAATCAGCTTTTAAACACTCTT
>VYZV01025128.1:12789-35930 GCA_013401275.1 Pandion haliaetus | reverse complement strand
AAGCAAATGCCTGAAAACCCTTTTGTGTATCCTTTTTCTGACAAGTATTTTTGGAAGTGTTTCATTTTTCCCTATTTATAAAGCATTAGGAGAACTGATGTTTCTTCTGGAAAGTTGTTTTTTTGTGTTTTGTTTTGTTCTGTGAAAGAATATACAATTCAGGTCCAGATCTAAGCTAAATATTTATTTCACGAAAGCTTTTGTAAGTAATGTTAATATATGCATTTTATTCAATTAAAGGTGCAGAGGGCTAAATGCTTAGCACTTAAATCTGTGAAGAAAAATGGAAAAGAACAGTTTTAATTTAAATTAAGTCAATCTTAAGATAAATTTCTACATAGGTCCAAAGTCTGGTTTTTTTCACTCTTTAAACTGACAAATGAAGCAGCCGTAGTATGGTTTGGTGTGTAATCGTCAAATTCCTGTACGCGCACTAGTTCAGACAGTGGTGTTCTCTGAGTGTAAGTCAAGAGGCATTTAATATATGCTGAGCAATGATTTATGTTTCTCCTCTACACATTTACTAAAAGAGTAAGAGAAGAACAGATAATGATTTGTCCATGCATATTCATATCACTTGACCTATTCAAATTTTTTTTCATAAATACAGGAACTTGGTTGGCTTGAATTTCAGATAGGATTAAAAAGAATAGTTATGAAACCTGAATTAATATACAGTAGAGAACCAAATACCTTCTAGGCTATAGAAAGCATTTGATATTGATCCTGAAAAGCAAATTCAGCCAGCCAGGGTTAAAAGTTGGTGCTAGAGAGATGGTAATTAACGTTAGTATAAAAATGAATGCACTGTAATGGATAGTATGCGGGATTTCAGTTTCAAATGGTGTGATGGCCTATTTATCATCACTTATACTGCTTGTTTAGGTATCAAAGTATAAAGATTTTGTGCCAGTCATTAGTTTTTACAGCACTGTATTTAAGCCCATTTTTGGAGCCTGATTACAGAGGAAAGAAGTGGAGCAGTACTTCAGAGGACACTATCTTTTACCTAACTAGTCCATCATTCTATTCATGCAATTTATTAAGTTCTTTTCTCAAAGTACATGTAATTTGGGATGGGGGGGAGGAGTAGTGAAGTAGGTGTTAGCTTCATAAATTTTCAGTGATGACCTTTGAAGTAGGTGTATTAAAATATTGCTGTAGCATAAAAAAAAATGCTGTAGAATACCATTGCCCCAAGCTTCTCTGAACTTCATGTCAGATGTGCTTAATTTAATGGGAAAAAATCCAAAAAGGGGGTGAGGGTGTTTACTTTGCTCCATTTGTAGCCTTTCTTTCTCCTTTGGAAATCGTAATGATCCAGTAAGAAATTTTTTTGCATCCTGGTCAGTAAAAGTCACTGTGGCTATAACTTCATTAATAGTTTCATAAAGCTATGAATTCAAATGATTTCTAGATCTTCACTCTGCAGTTAGCTGCATGAAAAAGCAGGGAAAAAAATGTTGTAAATTAAATATTCTGAGCATAAGTCAGTTTTGTATCCACACTCTATTTTAAGGGAATTAGTTATGTTTCACCCTTTGCTTATTAGGATTGTATTTTGTCAAGAAAACGATTTTAGAAAGTGTCCCTATTTATTCTGTTTAAATTTTGATCCTGTGAAGAAAAGGTATATGTACTTCTAGCCTTGACTTTTTTGAAATATTTTTCCCCTTTTGAGTTCTATCAAATAGAATTAAATATGGCCCCTCTGTTTTCTCCCAATCCAGTGGCAGCCTGTAGTTTTCTGATAAACAGTTAGTGTAATGATTTATCTAGAGGGAAAACTAAAATGTTTAGAAGGTACCTTATCTGGAAAATTATTTTAAAGCTAAATGGTGAAGTAATGGACCCAGGGGGCATGGTCATTCAAAACAGCACCAAGTAATAATTACAGTAAGGTTTGTAACCTAAACAACTATCAATATTTACAGGTTCAGACAAATGGTGATTTATCATGCATGGTTAATTTGTGCTTTAACCAGAAGCCCTGTTGCAAAGACAAAAAGTAACTGCATGTGCTGTTTGTTTGAAACAGGACAAATGAGGTTTTTGTGGCTGAAAATAACCGAAATGTCTGTAAGAGGTGTGATATGTTGAGTCTCTTGCTTGTCTGTTAAAAAACCCAGACCAAACAAAAACCACCACACGGTAGTAAACAAAAAGTAAAACAAAATAAAAGCCAACCAATCAACTAAGAAAACAACAACCCCAAACCACCAAAACCCAGGAACTGCATGTAGTGAGATAGAGGATCACTTATGAGATGCTGATTACTTTCAACTTGCTTTTACTTTAAAAAGGTCTTGAAGGCACCCAACATGATGTGTGTTTGCATATTAATGGCTAGCAATGAAAATACAAGTATTGTAAATAAATAAATAAATAAAATCACCATAGCTTAGTGGTACACTATTCACTTGTTATTAACATTTATGCTTACCACAAAGGGTTAACTTCTCCCTACTCACCCCCAAGAGTAAATCAATATTGCATTTAAAATTCCTTACTGGTAATTTTATCATTGGTAGCAGTTTACTGTGCTTTAATGGAAGTGTTGATAAGAGTCTGTCTGAAGATGATAACAGCCTTTTTCCTTTTCTGTTCCCGTGGTCATAATCACAGATGTGTTTGTTTACTTGCATTGCTCAAGGAATCTTAGCTGAATTAAGGAGATGGCTGTGACGTGCTCCTGCAGCCGGGGAGTAGGTCTCACCCACATCCTGAATATAGCTGCAATTTAACCAATTCCCTCATTCTTTATGTCTTGGTGACTGTAGGAAATAAGGTCTCAGTGTTCCCCAAATCCCAGGAAAAACATGGCTTTAGAAGCATCCTGTTGTAACAGTGTTAGAACAGAAATGATTAGGAGGTGAATGGGGCTAGGTATTTAACTTTCAAAAAAACCTTTTCCATGGGTATTTTGCCTATAGAGCAATATAAAGCGAATATTACGAAAGAAGCTACATTGTTTCGCTATGTATTTAATTTCTTCCTAAGGTGATTTCCACCCTTGACGGGAGCCTGGCTCAGGCAGATATCCTACAGTGTCACCAAAATGCCAAGCATCTTTCTGCTGTCTCTGGGTGTGGGTTGCCACTGCCCGCTGGAAAGGAGGCATAGTGAGGAAGCACAGGCAGCAGTGGTTCTTCATTTCCCTGGTGCTCCATTCATCATTTCCAAAGAAAGGAATGAGTACCCTACTTCCCTTGAAGTCCATGTGGCTAAACCTTTTCTTTGGTGGATGGGATCCTTCCTTGGGAAACAAATGACCTGCTTCTGCCTTTGCTGCATTTAGTAGAAAAGGAGGAGAAAGCAGGAGATGAGTCAGACACCTAGTTCTGCTTCTGAATACTGGCTTGACACTTGCATCCACTAACTGTTGCGGGAAAAAAATTGTTCTGAATTTTTTTGCTTATGACTTTGAGTCCTTAATGCCTCAACTTTTTAAACTAGTGCTACTGGTTAGTTGACACTGTTTAACTCTGACAAGTACTGAATTTTCCAGATCTATCTGATATTAATGTAGTATTATTCAAGCAAAAGTTTGTAACTAGCATCAAGTAGGTGGGTGCTGGTCTCTTCTATCAAGTAACTAGTGATAGGACAAGAGGAAATGGCCTCAAGTTGCGCCAGGGGAGGTTTAGATTGGATATTAGGAAAAATTTCTTTACTGAAAGGGTTGTTGGGCATTGGAACAGGCTGCCCAGGGAAGTGGTTGAGTCACCATCCCTGGAGGTATTCAAAAAGCACATAGACAAGGCACTTCGGGACATGGTTTAGGGGGCATGGTTGATGGTTGGACTCGATGATCTTAAAGGTCTTATCCAACCTAAACGAGTCTATGATTCTAAGTAGCATAACCTCACTCTCTCTGCCAAAGTTATCTTCACTGTGTTTTAGGCAGGTGTCCAAAGCTCAGATACTGAGTAGCTTTATAAAGGCAAGTGTCTATTTCTTATGTGGTTGGAATGCTGATATTATTGCACATGAAGTTGCTCCTACCACATTCAGTGATGAAGTTCTTTGATTTCAGTAGTTTTGTTATACAGAAGAACACATGTCCGTTCTTCTGCATGTTATATAAAGTGATGAAACATGTTCAGCAACGATTCCAGTACTGTTAGAAAAATAGGAACCTTAAAACCTTTACATAATTTTCAATCCTTTTCGAACTTGCATCTTTCCAAGTAGTTGGTGGATTTTAATTTGAAACGTTATTATAGTGGAGAATGACCAACAATATTTTGTAATTGCTTTTGGCAATTATGTATTAGAATAATTCCAATATTTTACATTTTTTAAATGTAGGTTTTTAAGATTTGGGTCTATACTTTTCCTGTAACATCCTGTTCTGATTGTAGTGAAGTTTTGAAAGAATACAGCAAATAACTGAGTAAGTTGAAAACATAAGACTTCTGCTTTCTCCCACAGAATGCAGACTATAATCTGTTTTTTAAAAAATATTTTTAATTCTTCATTGGAGTAGATCTATTGATAATAGAGAAATTCTAAGGGAGTTAAATAATTACAGTCATGGACATTGGAATATTACCATTAAATTGACAGGTAAAAGACTATTCCTAATGACTATGAGAGTCGCTTGCATACGGTGCTAGACTGAACTGAGATTGCTCACTGTTTATTGCCCCCCCCGCCTTTAGCTTTTCTTAGAAATTGCAGCTCCTGCAAGATGGTAGAGAGGAAGTGGGGTACCACCTAATATCCTCTGCGCAACTTGATGGTTTACAGCCTATACTAAAATCCTGAGCTGTAAATTGTGGTGGTGAAGAGTATTTAAATGTCTCATCCAGCATCCCTTTAGTGGAACTGAGTGGACAGCTGGAAGCAAAAATAACTTCAGTCCTCTCTCTAAAGATTTGTTTGCAGTGCCAATCTAAAGGAATGTTGTGTTTCGATGATAGTATGGAGGCATGTCTGCTTTAAGGTTGTGATCTTGCAGATACCTGAGACCCCAGCAGAACTCGGGGTAGCCTGGCTTTAACTGTACTGAGTCAGTGTTTCATGACTGTCATGTTTTAGCTGCTTTCAGTGTATCTTGTAGCATGACAAAGCTTGCCTTTGGCTATTTTTAAGGCCTGAATTGTTTTTGGCTATATCAGAATATAATGCGTATGTCAATGAAATAATTGTGTGTATCTTCATTAACTACATTTAGTGTGTCTGGAGTTCTAGTGTAAGCAAATCTTTAGACATATTCCGAATCATTCCTGCCTTAAATGAGAGGAAAATTGGGTCTGCTACGTGTTAAATTCTGTTCCAAAACCAGTCATGGAAACGCACAATTTTCTGAGTGCAAGTAGTCCCATTGGCCCCAGCAGAAATGTTTAAAGTTTTAATGACTAAACTGATTAAGAGCTGACTGAGGTAGCTGTAAGGCTACAGTCACCATAAAGCTCTGTGTGTGGTCCCAGAAAACGAGTGACTAGCATTGTCAGCTCTTGTAAAAGCATCATATGCTGTGAATACAGATGAATTACAATATAAAACAAATCCTGCAATAACCTAGACCCCCAAGTCTAAGATCTAATAATCATACATAGACATAGGACTCACTCTGAAAAGACATATCAAATGCTCTGTAGTTCAATTTAGATGAGAATATATGTGGAAAACATGCAGGCGCTATCATGAGGAATAGCAACATAAAATACAAGAGGCAAGATCTTTCCTACTGTGTCTTGAATTGATTTCAACAAAATGAACCTATTACAGGTTGTGTTTTTGTCTTTATTAAATATGCATTGTATTTCCTATGTAAATACAGAAATGCAAAAAGTAGAAAAAGAAAAACCAGTTTATAAACTGTATCTTGTTAGAAAGATGCATCTCAGCCTTCCTAGCTTTCCCCGGGGTGCTCAGCTTTTAATAACTGATCAGTGGCCCCTGTGTGAAATTTGCTCTACCTGAAGTTACAGTATAATGCCAGACAGAACTGAGTCCCCATGCATGTGCCAGTAGGTAGTTCTGTATCCTTAGCATTAGACAACTCTTTGATGTGTGATTGCGGAACAGTTTGAAACCTGTAGAAAGAAGCTGTTGGTTGTAAAACATTACCTGCATGGGGGCTTGTAAGACAGTAGGATGTATGAGAAATGCTATAAAGTTCATGTAAAATATGTGTTCAAATTGAAACACAACTCTCTAATATTTTTTAAACTTTATTTTTTTGCTAAAATAATATCAGTATAATGGAATGGTAACATCTGAAGAATTTTTAAATTATGCTTGATATTTTTAGCAATGTGCAGTGTTTCCCTTAATCCGTTTTAATAGGATTTACAATCCTTTTTTTGATCAGAAGCTTCAAGCATTTCTGAATCTTCACTAAAGCTACAGTTGTAGTAAAGCCAAAAAGGGTTGTATGAATTTGGCTTNTTGATGCAATTTATGTACATTCCTACCAAGGGAAATATCCCAACACGACGTTTCTAGTATGGATCACCCTTTGTAAGTGGTCTTGGTAATGGTTTATAGTTAACTAATTTTCTATATGTTTATCTCTTATTTCATTAGAGAGTTTTTTGTTTAAGATAACATTTTTAAGACTCATCAGTGTATTAAAATTCATTTCCAGGGCTAAACTGTCAAAACTGGGTCCTGTTCAGAGCATTTTACATTGAGTCTCACACATAATGAAGCGGTGCCTTGTGATAGGGTATGCTGCTTTTGCCAAATAATTTCTTTAACGATTAGCTTGATTTTAATCTTCATAATCAGGTGTGAGCACACAGTCCTCTTTCAACCAGGCTGACTGGACTGCATCCAGGCTCCTCCCATCAGTGAAATCAGATGCAACCGGAGCAATTTAGAAATAAGGCATAGATGCATCTGTCCTGATGATCAGGTTAGATCACAGTACATAAACTTTCAATAGCAATATAGATGTATTAGCAAAAATGTGCTCTCAAGATGATGTAAAAGTACCTTAATCGCCCGGTTATATAAGTTGTCCTCAATGCATTCCTTTTTACAAAGTTTGCTTGGGGTGGAAAAAAAGCTTTTAAAAAATTTCCTTAAAAGAGTTATTAGAAAAATTAGGACCAGAATCAGACTGAAAAGCTTCCTATTACAATTATGAAGAGAACACAGATAATTAATACATGCAAAGTCTAGAGGTCATAACATTAGTATTGTGTGAAATTTCACACCTTTTGACCACATGAATCCTGCTCTTTTTTATTTCAGGCAGATTTTGAAAGTTACTTTAAAACTATAAAAGCACTTGTAGGTTCCTTCCATATAATAACCCTGAGACATCCTACAAAGCATGGAAGCAATGCCAACTGATACAGAGTGCAACAGGCAGGAGTAATAGTCTATCAAATGCTCTGCTTCTCTGTATAGGGAAGGGGAAAAAATCCTTCTGGAATCTTGGATCAGTACTCTGCAGATGCTTGGTGAGAAAATGAGTCTTGTATCCTTCTAAGGAACTCACAGATCCCAGTTAATATATGAGTCAGGCCTGGGGTGGTGTGAATGCCCTGAAAATGTCTAGTTTTCCAGTCTAAATGTTTATATCCTATCAAATGGTGTTAGCAACATCTCACCGATTTCAAGTTGCTGTAGTCACAGTGGGCATGGTTCCGTTTGTAAGCCTATCCTTTGTGGTAGGTCTCACGGAGATGATTTAGGGTAATAGCAAGGAGCAGTTGGAGGCAAGATGCTGAAGCACATGGTCCCTGGACTCCAGAGTGAAGTTGTGGGTGGAGAGCTTCACTGGCTGGTGTTTTTGAGGAGAATGTTTGTGACGTTGGCATGTTAGAGGAGGAGAGAAGAGATGGCATGTTCTGAAAGAAAGCTTAGATAGAAGATAGATTCTGTCTGGTCCTTGGAGAAGGTATCAAGAAGTGGTCAGCAAGAATAATGATTTCTGTTGGTTGACTCTGTGTTCAAAGAAAGGATTTTGCACCACCTTTGCTCACAATGAGGATTGTATTTAAGATAACTGACTTCACCTGATTTTCCTATGTGGGAAAAATACGCATTCTTTTCCTGAAATTTTGGGAGGGTGTCTTTGGCCCTTCATCCATATAGGACACCCTTGGGCTAAATGGTAAGTGCTGTAGAGTTTTGTGTGAGGGATGCTGGAGTTATGTTTAGAATCTTGAATAATGTTCTCTTTGTATGCTTATTTCTCCTTATCCCTTTAAATGTTTTTACCCTGTTCTGAGATAAATACAGAGTGCACTGCAACCAAGCTTTCATTATTAGCTGATTAAAATCTTGTTTTTTTTATTGTGAAGTCTATCACAGTTGCTCATTGACAACTTAAGAACAGCAAAAGCGGAGAATTTTATTATGACTACCTGCTTCCTCTGAAGTGCCCTAACTGGCAGAGACAGAGGCTTTGGAACTGCAGTAGTACAAGAAAAGGATATGTTAATTACCATGGTGGTGATTTTTTTAAAACTACTTTCTGCTATTATTATCTGGATATACTTGTGGCCAAAAAGCACTGAGATGAATGTCATTAAAGACAGTGTATTCCTAGCTGTGCCAAGCACAATATTCTAGAAATTCTTTCTGTGCATTTGGAAAAGTGTTTCAACTGATATTGGATCTATTTACAGAAAGGATGAACCAGAGGAGTGAGTGGGGAATATACTTTGGAAAAAGAGATTGTAAACTGAGACGAATACATATTTTCCCAAGGTTACTACAATGATTCAGATAGAAAAGGTTTTAGGGTCTAATCTGAGATAGGGCTCTAGTCTATCCCCCTCACCTTATTTATCCCTTTTAGGGGAAAAGTAAATAGGTTATTGCTGGGAGGGGTTTTTTGGAATCTGAAATCTGCCAAGCGGATTCTTGTATTGCTGGTCACTGCAGTAACTTAGAAATTCACTGTAGCCTCTGTCATATTCACTAATGATCTCTTGTCACATGAACGCTGTGTATGCTAGATATTTTCTTAGTTTAAACTGTGAGTTCCACGGTTGCCAGGATTCTGGTACAAATTAATTTTATTGCGTATTTAGATAATTTCAGTCACAGTATATTGTGAGGGTGCTTTAAAATGTCCTCCTAACTGACTGTAGGAGAGACTACAAATGTGTGGCCTCATTAAGCATGTGTTAATTGAGAATACTCTGTGTGAGAGAATAACCTGGCATCATATTGTCTCAACAGACTTCTCTCTTGGCAAAGGAAGGAGTTCTAGATTATCACTGTACTGAAATGTCTAGTTTTTACATTTCTAGTAAAGTACATGAATTACTTTTTAATGGTCAATTTATCCACTGTAGAATTCTATAATCAAATGATTTAATTTGCCATCTTCTTTAAAAATCATAAATAGAATAATTGCAGGATATAAACCAGTGTTGAATTGGATAAACTTGGTTTAAAAGGTCTATCTATTTCATACTGCCCACGATTACTGAAAAGTGTTTAAGAACATAAAAAGCGCCAAGAAATCCCAAATTCTGAAACAATAGAATTGCAGTCAATGAACTGCCCATCCCAGAGCCAGAGAAAACCTACGTAAATGGGATTGTGTGATTCTATTGGGAAGGCAATTAATCCCTCGAGAGAGAGATCTATTAATATGCAAATGAAGTTCACGACATGGTCAGCATATTTTAAAGGGTTGAGTGTCACTAGCAGACATTTCCATGGGAACAAAGCAATTTTCAAGAATTTGCAGGAAAATGAAGTTCTGAGAAAAGGTGTTTTATTAAGTAGAAGAGGATACTTTCAGAAGTGCCCATTTGCTGCTTGTTTCAGACTGTAAGCTGTAGCAATGTAAGCATTAAAGCAGTCTGCCCTCCCGGCACGAGAGCTGTCAGACTGAGATAACTTGTTCCCCTGGACATTTTGGCACCAAGGCATTGAATCTTAAACTTTTTCTCCATGTGTTGTTTCTCTGTCCCGCACAGCCAGAGAACTGTTAAGTAAAAGGCACAGACCAAGCACTTTTTTTAAGGGCTAGCCCATTCCTAGTTAGCTGTGGGAAGGAGGCATACGGATACATCTGGGTGGAGGTGGGCTATGCAGTCTGTGTGAGAGGCATTGCAGGCAGACGGGGCTGGCAGCTGCTGAGGGTTGTGGCTGGCATTGGCACTGCCTCATCCCTCTGCTCTCTTCTGTCCTCTCTGCGCTCTCCTCTGTCCTGGCTTCTTTAGCTCCTTCGCCTAGATGATTCCTGCCCCAGCCACCCACTTTTTAGCTGCCTTTGCTTCGCCACTCCCAGTGGCTCCTTGGCAGAGTGCCTTTCCCTGCGTTACATGTCCTGCCCCTTATCTTGATCCAGTGATCTGAGGTAAACACCCCTCCTTCCCCAAACAAAGACGGGAGCCAGAACAGGAGCACCAGCTGCCTCTAAAGAATCTTTGACCCTCCAACTCCCAATAACACTGACATTCCCAAGTCAGTCAGCGTGCTCTGAAATCACCAAGATGCTCTTAATACTTTTATCTAGATTGTTGTAACGGGACTCTGACGCGTATTCTGATGGTTTAACCGTCCCCTTATGAATTTCACTAAAGCATTTGTAAATTAAAGAAGTGTGGCCGCCTCTCAGCAGTGTCTCTGGTTAAGCTGGAGACCACCAGCTCTTTGCTGAGACCATCTCACACCTCCACTCAACCACTCACTACCTCTTGAGCGGCTTACCGCACGGCTTTCTAAAAAAGAGCAATCTCCCTTCACCTCCCCAGTCCCTTTTCCAGCTGTTAGCAGGTTACTCCAGACTCACTTGCTCTTTTTGTAAAGGAGCATTGCACACAGCCTGTGAGCCAGTCTACTCCAAGCAATGCTGCCTGTCACAGCAGTAAGCACTGGCCCTTGAGGAGGAAATGATGCTGATATGCATCGCTGGGTGGAGAGTGTGGTCAGAGAGGCTGGAATTTAAAGGCAAACTCAGGGTGCTGAACTGCAAATCTCTTGTCCTCTGCGGGCTCTTTAAGGAAGCATTGAAAATTATTTTAAAGTAATGGATCTTGTACTACTGACCAAGAGTCAGGCCAGATCCTGGCTTGCCCAGACAGATTTTCACGGGTAGACTGGAGTTCAATGGGTAAGCACACACAGGGATTCTAAGGATGGAAGAAAACTGTCTGAATTGTCAGTACTTATTTAAAAGGTTTTGACCTACTTAAAAAGACGTGTGTGAAAGCAAACACATTGTGGGATAAATTATATTCTGTTTCCTTTATAAATTTGTTTTATATTTATGGCTCAAAAACACTTCCTGAAAAGCAAGGTAAAAACTTACTGTTTACAGTTGAAGAGCTATGACAGACATTACTTCTGTACAGAAAATCCCAGAGCTTCCAGTAAGCATGGTAAAGTGGGGAGCGATAGTGTATGAAGGTTTCTGAGTTAAGAGATGAAAGAAAATGGCCGTTCTGTGGTGTGATACAGAAATTGTTTCGCCTGTAACAAAACATGTTTGTTTTCAGTAGCACTGGAAGAAACTCAATACCTTTTACATTCTTCACATTAAATGTCAGGAGACTGGGAGTGAACTGTTGAGATTCTGCAAATTAGCATAGGAAAACAGTTTGTCAACCTAATTTTTGGTTATAGTAATTAGTTTTATATTTTTGTGATACACTGCAGCCTACATTGAAGACTAAGGTTTCAAGAGAGAAAAGACACCAATACTTAAAATGCCTCTTTGGCTTCTGAACAGCAGCAAAACTAACTTTTTACCATGAAAATAAGGAAGATGCTGAGTAACTATTGGGTATCCAGAAGTGCTGGGTCCAGTACGATGGTCTGTGAATTTGTGTAAAATGTAGTGGGCTAATTTTTACCAAGAGCTTACAAAAAGCAGGGGTGTCACTTAATGTACTGAATGTGCTTATTTCGTAGGTAAGACTTGAGGATTTGAAAATAAATGTTAAAAGTTGGAGAGTCTCTTTGAAATGCTTTTCAAAAAAACCAGTTTTTAAAACAGTGCATGACTATAATATAAAAGGTTTGATTTTTCTTCCCCTTAAAAGAACACCTGCCCCTTTAGTTTTTCTTTGCTTTGCTATGTAAGTCATATTTTGATATGAAATAACAATTTTGTAGCATAACATAGTTCAATAATATTCAGCCATATGTAGTTGCTGAATATGACTTATTTAATATGTTATTTGATGAACATTGACACTATTCCTATGCTTTATAAAAGGAACAGAGGTATTTTAGTATATCAAACAATGAAAATGTAAGAAGGAAGAAGTCATTTGAATTATAATGAAGTGGTATAAAATTCACAGTACATTAGTTTTCATCTGTGGGATCTTATAATGAGTATTACTCTGCCAGGCTAAAAATTAATGTTGTGAGGAACTCCCCTCAAGTGCTTTGTGATGTTTCATATCTTTTCACTGTGTTAACCATCATAGGGTTTGACCCTACGTTCCCAAATGTATTTCATTAACACAGAGAATTTTGCTTTAGTTTAAATAGAAAATCGCTTTAGCTGATTGTCAGTGGGATAGAAATCTGTAAACCTCTAGTGTTTTTTGCAAATGTATCTCAAGAGCAACAGTACTTGCCAAAGCAACTTTGCTGACATTTCCTGTTGTACTCTACAAGTATAAAATTTTGAAGTTGCATTTTCTGCAGTTCAACCAGTAGGGAGCTATTTCACAGAACTGGGAAACAGCATCCAGAAACTAGGTCACCATCAGTTTGCATGTTGAACGTTAGATTTGAAGAGCACAAAGCCACTTTTCGGTCACCTTATGCTCTCAAATTGGTTGTGCATGTTGTCTTTTGAAATTGGAGATTCAACCTCTTTACCTTCATACCAGTTGTAAAAAGTTCTTTCTGTGAATGTCACGTTAAATTGTGGAAGATGATCTTAGTGGGTAGAATGAAAACACTAAGCATTTCGTTCGTTTTCAAACCAAAGATGCAAAGGCAAGTCTTTTTAGGGGTGTATTTTCTTAAGAGGTTTATAGCAGTACATAGGACGCAGCTTTTGCTTTTATTCACCATAATTTTCAGCTGTTGGAATTAGTGTCTGGTTTTCTGAGGTTCTGTTAATGGTTCAGATCTACATCTGGAGTTACAAAATGTTGCTGCATCCATGGAAACGTTTGCTTGATGCTAAACATTAGAATGGAATAGAAATAAAATAGCAGTTAAATATAATAATTTTGCGTAAAAAGCATCATTACAATTGCAAAATTGCACATTTGAAAACCTTAGTTTGTGAGATTGTGAGACCACCCTGTGCACTGAAAGTCACTGTGATCTCATGAAGAAAGTTAGACAAGCAGAGTTAAGCTTACATCATAAAGTGTTTGAATATGCAAGCTCAAATGCTTTTGCGTTTGCAACTGTAAATTGAGCTTTTCTTACTTTACAAGTGCTTGAGTTTGTCAGCTAAATTGTTTTTCTAGTGTAGCTTGTTAATTTGTTATTTCCCTGAGGGTTTTTGTTTGCTCATTTTAAAAGATAAAGCCTCAAACAGATTCTTGTGCTTCCAGTTGTAAACAACCTTTGTGATGGGTGGATCTAAATGACTGCTGTACTTAATCTTTAGGACTGATGGTAGTGGCCCAGGGCTTGAGACGATGACTGGCCTAGAAAAACATGTGGATGGGGATGCTGCCTGGGGCATTGAGTAACTGTGGTTGTGTGCTGCTTCTACTGGGCGACTCTAGCCTTGGGTCTCTGTCTTTTTTTGCAGCTGCCCTGGTCCCTCCGAGGTGTTTTCAACCCCTTTGTGGTAGTGCTGTTGGTAGTGATCTTAGTAGCCACTACCTAAGAAATCTGCAGTTTTCATCTTCCAGTGTTAACTTTGACAGAAGTGACAAAGTAAAATGCTTCTGACAAATCCAAGCAAGAGAAAGGAGAAGCTCTTCCCATATTACTAACATGTAGCATCTCAGCGAAAACTGGCACAACACTGTAGCCTGTGTTCTCCTCCTTAGAGAATATCGACAGCTTTTGCAGCAAACGGTAGCAGTTCTACTAGGAAAGATCACAAGGAATTTTTTACTTAGGCAAACATAGGGGTTGCTGTCTTTTCCTCCTACACAGAGTCGGATTTTGTTTCCTTTTTATACCCAGGAGATTATTAATTCAGTAGTGGGATGGTGTCCTAAAAATGCAAAGCGTTTAATTCTTGCACTTTCAGAATGTTGTGGAAAAGTCAAAATTCAACCTTTGATCTGTGTCTCCAAACTCCACTTCTGTTTCAGAATTGACACCTGTATTTCCTTTTCAAAATGGAAGGACAAGAAGGGGATAACTCATCATGGCCCAAGCTGAAGTAATTTATTTTGCCACTGAACTGAAAAGTCTATTGTTTGTATAAGTTCCGTAATATGAATAACAATACTGGCAACAAAACTTTTCATATTGTATATGTTTTATTGAATTATTTTAACATGTTTGTTTTAAAGCATCTCAGAGTTCAGTTGTGTATAGTTACATATGGGCAATGAAAAGACAATTCTAGCCCCAGAAGTCTGCAGTCTGAGAGAGAACAGCTGGACACTGCAGCAGCACAGGCGCCCTAGGAAAGAGTGAAATAATTGTGATTAGCGTAATAAGCAGTGGTCACAGCACACCAGCTGTCTCACCAACATGAAGCAAAGTTTAAAGTGGATTAGATATTCATGAGTTTAGCTTCTATGGTTTACTGTCCTAAAGCTTACAAGTGAATTTATTACTTGTCAGATGGGTAAATGAGAAATTATTAGTGGCTGAAATAACATGAGAATCTATCCTGGCAATGTGGTTGAGAAGAATCCAAAGATAAAGAGGATGACAATAAACAAAACTGTGTCTTTAGAAGACCCAAGATTCTTTGAACTAGCTGAGTTAATCTGCATTTATGTGTGCTTCATAGTAACACAAATGGTAAAAACTGGAATTGGAGAGACTTATTATAGTAAATGTAATGGAACAGCTTATTTAACTTAGTGCTCTGGGTATGAAAGGAGAAAAAATAATTTGCCGGCAAAGCTTTGCTGTCATGCATGGTATGCTGCAGTTTGCAGTGCAATGCTTATAGGTGCCTAGGCTGGCCGTGTCCTATACTATTGATGTTGGAAAAAAGTATATTTGTCTGTGTCAGATGAAGGCTAAATTTAGTCCTGAATTAGTCTAATTCTGTCTCTTCCCTGTCTGATCTGCAAACATCCATACGTAATCACATTTAAATGCATTGCAGAGCCATGTCTTATATGTCACTGTAAGGAGTTACTAGTTTTCTCTTCCACATAGGCAGTTTTTGTATAGAAGATGGATAAGACTTGCACTTCCAGAGTATAGCACCAGGTACATAAATGACACTTACTCACTATTCCTGTTAGTGTTTACCTTAAGCATGTTATTTTAATTACTATTAGTTTAGTAGTTTACCAACTAAAATGCCTTAAATAGTATGACTGCATGGCTGATTAGGCATTTAGACAAACAGGTCTTGTAGTTTTCTGGAAGCATGGAATCTTCCATCTCACATGTCTGCAAATAGTGTTGCATATACAGTCTTACAGAACTAATAATTTCTTTACTTTCAAACATGGCTGATTCAACATGCACACAGCAAGAAATATTTTGTGTGGCAAGTGCATACTAGCAACATAAATTGAATGTTCTTTATTAATTGTTTTAAATTTCTTCCCATTTACAGCAGTTTTAACACAAGATATATCAGCCTTAAATTATCCCTTGAATTTCTTCAGCTAGATTATGGTGCCCTGTAATGAACATTGAAAATTATTTTACAAAAATAAGTGGATTATTTGTTTTTTGTAATGTCGTATAGGGAAAAGTGTGAGACATTAACATGAGTATTCGCAATATATATTCTAAATTAAAATTTTTGCTTCTCTCAAACTAAAAACAGTGAAGACTTCATGTGTCTGTAGGGATAAAAAGCAGAGCTGTTAAATGGTACAAGCTACTTCTACTGAGGACTACTAATTTTACCGTTGTAACTCAAAGCCAGTGGGACTGCAGATATCAGTGAAATTTGAATTGTAGGGAACTACAGTTTCCTTAAGTGTCTCTCCTTTTCCCAAAAGGAGGAAACTGGGGACACCATGGTAAAGCACAAGGTCTTGATGGACAGAGATTT
The DNA here is from genome assembly GCA_013401275.1 of Pandion haliaetus. Taxonomy (NCBI): domain Eukaryota; kingdom Metazoa; phylum Chordata; class Aves; order Accipitriformes; family Pandionidae; genus Pandion; species Pandion haliaetus. The sequence continues at coordinate 19,870 of VYZV01025128.1, read as the reverse complement.
CTCATGTTGTTGTGGCTAGCTTTGGAGAGTAACCTCTTTTGTTCCAAACAATTTTCACAAGTTTCATAAAACCCCCGTTAATATTAATATGGAATAAGAGGCTATGACTGGTTGAGTAGAAATTACTGCTACCCTGAATTCTAAAATTTTTGTACTGATTGTGATAAGAAAATGAGTGAAGATGATGAAAGTCTTGCACTGTAAACTTTTGGTCATTTTCAATTTTAACTTCAATGGGCTTGCTACTGGGTATTTTTAATGGATTTCAAAATGCTGACACAGTTGAGAATGGTGGAGAAAAGTATGTTGCTCTTTAGTGCAAAACAGTAATTCTGCGCTTTTGCTTATATTCACAGGTTAATATTTACATTAAAAGAAATTTTAATGCTTGCATTAAAAGCTGCTCTGTTCTGAAACTACAGTTGTACTGTAAATAGCAGTGAAAGGTTATATAACTTGGAAAGGAAAGGTAGAAATAGCTTTGAAATTGCAGGTACAGTGAAGATCTGAAAGGTCCAAATTGAAATTGTATTGCCATTTAGAAATGGAGCAATGGGTTTGCATCACGAGTTGTTTGTAGAGAAGCTAACTTAAAGTTATTTTTCAGAATCCTTCTGCTTAGGTTGGATTTTATAACCCCCTTATATTCACAAATATAAACAGCTGCCTTAACTGCAGAGTAATTAATAGACTGGGCAGATCTGCCCAAATGTTATACATACTTCAGTAGTCCCAGTGAAATTGTATGATTTGAACCTATCATCTTTACTAGATGCTTGAGTGATGATAAAAAACAAGATCATCCCAGCAGGCAGTTTAAGAAAAAGAAAAATGTGTGTTTTATAGTAATCCTTGTATTAAAAAACTAAACAGTAATTCTTGCCACTCTTGATTAGTTCAGAAAAGTTGTTTCTCTTGTAGTTTCATATGACATCCTTAGAAAGGTAGAGGGTTCCTATAAGGATAAAGTGAAACGGGAATCTAGAAGATGGTATTTAACAAATTTCAGGGCATAATGAAATATACAACTTGATCACTTTTCTGCATAAAAACTTTTAATAGGTTTTAGTCTTTTGTAGCTCTGAGCAGTATCTGGCAACTGTATTTACTGCACCTGCTGCTAGTTAATTTTCATATGGGGGGGAGTAAAATCTGCTACATTCAGCAGATTTTGTCAACAAGGCTTGCTCTATGCTTATGGAGCAAGAATCCTCAAAGAACAAGTATTTAACAGCATTATTTGCTTTGCACTCATTAGTATAAATATACTTTTTAAAAAATATACACGCATTTTAAAATCTATGGCAAGTCTGCCAAAACTGCGTTAACCAGACCAGAAGGAATATAAGATGCCACAGAACTTAACACTAGTTCCAATATTTGGCTAATCAGGTGCACAACCTCAGCTCTTGCAAGTAGCTAAGAGAGCTAAAAATGCAACTATAAATAGGTTTCTGTGCATGCACCCACAATCTAGTATGTGTTTACACACAGAGCGTGCTGCTATGCCTTTGATCTAACCCTTTTTAGTGGAGAGAAAGCTAGCTGCAATAAGTAATGTTTATGTAAAAACGCGTATGTTGTTTATAAACAATATATTTTGCTGACTTTAATGGCGACTACACTGAAAAAATGCTGGTGGCTTTGCATTTTAGCATTTGGCATGTTTGAATAGTAAGTTATATTTTTTTAATATTCAATTTTTCCTTTCTTTCCTGGTTTCNNTTTCCTGGTTTCTTGGAAGTATTGGCCATCCAGTCAATCTCTTTTGCCTCTGTCACTGTCCGGTATACCTAGACATATGAAACAAGACCAGAGAAGATATTCTTACTTGGATATGATGGTGTCATATCTGCTGTGCCAAGTGTTTAACCTTTTACTACAGCTTAGTTCTCATATAAGTGGTATTTTATGCCCATTTTACAACAGATTAATTTTGCTCTTGTTGTTTTCAAAGAGGACAGTCAGATCTCACAGTGCTTGCAGTCATAGCGCCGGCAAGTTCTTCAGTTGTGAATGTTGCTTACGCCATGCTTGCTATAAGAACTTGATGTGTTTATTACAAGACAGAATTTCGTTATATGTCAAGCCTCAAGGAAGCAAGCAGTTTCTACCAACTTCTTTCATGCAGTGATGTGGATTTTCTCCTGTATGTAATAAGCTGCTGTTTAATCAGCATGAAATCCAAACCAGCAGTCAGCGTAAGTGTGCATGCCTCTACTGGAACTGTGTCATTAAAAAAAGGTTAAATCAACAAGATATTGTGGGAAGATAAAATTGTAATTATCAAACCATGCCTGTTTTGTTCAAAGCAATAATATGAAACTGAATCTATAAAAGGAAACCTGTAGAACCAAGACAATTTATTGAAATAATAATCTGTCCAAAAATTCTAAGAATTCGTAAATGTTTTTCTGATTATTTGTCACAAGTTCTGCATAGCTTTACACAGACTGTCAGTGTGAGCTTCTCACAGCATATCCTTTGATGCGTTAAGGGAGACTTCAAGAAGCTCTGTAGCCTCTGTTGCTTTGGATTGCTATCTGTTGGTAAAACATTCAGGTAGGAAAATGTAAATAGGTGGCTTATAACCTGCTTGCAAATCGTGGTCTAAGCTGGCTCTTGTGAAATGCAGTCTAGCAGAAGGTAGTAACATGAAATTGTCTCTCAGCATTAATTACCTACAAACAATTCTGTTTCTTTGAAATGAGCAGAAACTGGAAATGCTGTGGCGGAGTTGCTTTAAATCTATTGAAACAGACTGAATTCCTTTACTGCTTTTTAGTGAAGGTGGCTGATGATCATAGTGAAATCTTATACTTTTAGTAATTTGCATTTATCATACCTCCTTGCTTAATAACATTATCTGTCTTTATCAATAATAAATGCCACTGTCAGCATTTTTATTATGCTTGTTAATATGTAGTTATATAAACAATATAAACAATGCAGGGAAGTAAGTTGTACTTTTTTCCCCTACAGCATAGCAAGCAAACAATGTCTCACTAGCATTTTAAAATTACTTTTTTTAAAGCAAGATTTGTTGAAATAGAATGGACTAATTCTGTGTTAGCAGTGGCACACAGACACCTTGGAAGTCATTAGCTATTTTTCAGAGGGCAAGGATTTTCTGGCATTTGTTCACCAGCTGTGCACAGCTTTTGCTCAAGGAAGATTTTTAAAAAAGATTTCATTATGATGAATTAAAAGTATAAATTATAAAGACATAAGGAGGTATATCCTGAGCGCAGTGCATGCATTCGGTTTAGAGAAGATCTGCCTCTGCAGGAGTTTCCCTGTAGGTTCCAAGTGTCCTAGAATTTATAGCTGTCTCACAAACACTCTTTCTTGTAATATTTTGAAAGCATACTGTCATAAAGTTTTACCTGCATTTACAGAACAAACATTTTTCCTTAGGCTGCTCTTATTCCTGTATCTGGAGTCTGGGCTTGTAAAAGCTAGTCCTGCTACGCTAAGCCACACTCGGCACCCTTAGCACAGCATAAATATATGTATATGGGGAGCGGGAAAGAAAAATTCCTGTTCTCTGAAGAAGACGTGCCATCTGTTTTGTCCGGTTTTATATTCTGGGTTTCTGAAGGATATTTTTTAAACTGAATTTTGTAACTTTTAGGCATTCCATTTGGAGCAGCTTTTCCCAAGCTTTCCTTTTCTGAGGGAAGCAAGATGAGTGGGAACAGTACAAACAGCTGGTCATTCATCCTTGTGATTGTAGGGTTAAAAAAAAAAAAAGGTGCATATTAAAAGGTCAGTATTTATCAGAATCTGAACTATTATAGTTCTTTCCTGATTAAACTTTACAAAACCGTAGTAGTATCAGGTGGCTCATGCACTAAGATTTCTAGGCTTTTTTAATATTGCATTTGACAGACTTTGCCAGCTGTTAGATGCAGGAAATGATTAAAGCATCTTGGATGAGCATAGATTAACTTTCTGATTATATCATTAGGGTAGAATTGTAATCCCCTTGAGGAAGAAGACCAAGGCAATGTTAGTAATGTGGAATTAAGTGGAACACAACTAAGAGGGTATAAATAGAACAATATGGAGAAAAATGTTAGATATCAAAATACTTAAAATATTTTATGTTCTCACTATGTTGGTATTTATGGAGAGCTCTGTATTATAAGGCCTGATCCTAAACACATGGGAGTAAAAAAAAAATTCCTCTCTACTTCAGTGGAGTGTGAAACAGGCCCTATAGAAGCTTATGGAGTTTCCTCATTGCCATCAATGACAGACTAAATGGGGGCTGTTATTTAATATAGTAAGTGGTCCTTGCTGTTCTTACTTTGCAAAAGTTCATTTATTTTCCCCTAAGCATCCTTACTTCAAAATGTTTCATGTTAAGTCCAGCCCTAAGATCTTCAATGATTTGCGAGAGAGACTCTTGGCAATTAAAACTAAATTGTAGCAATCCTCATTGTTTTCACCCTGCAGTCAGAACTCAACCATGCTGTTTGCATTGGTGCCTTTCCATGTTTCAGCTTGCTTTTTCGTCTTTTTAGATACCCAAATATTTATGCTAACCTTATCAGCAAAATATTTTTTTTTTAAAAAAGGTTTCCAGATTGCTGCTGTTTCTTATGCTGCTGCTTTACCATTGAGGATACTGTAATATTGAATTCAATGTCTGTGTTTAGCCATAGCAAAACTGGAATGCTTAAGGTCGACTGCTGCATGAGGTTCTGGGAAATCTATTATCAGGCAGAACATTTCACACTTCAGTAAACTCCAAATTAATTACATTGATGGTACATGAATACCAAAAGAAAGTGAGCATAATTAATGCTACTTCAGCAAACATCAGAGGAAATATTAGTGATTTCCAATTGATGATAATGCTAATGTGTTATATAAAAGTATTTTATTAGAAATGGTATAATACTGTCTCTTGCAGTGCCTGTGTAATGTGCCAGTTTATTAATTTAAATATGTTTTTATTGGCAATTTAAGATTATATCAGCATGCAAATGTATTTTAATATAGTCTTAATTATGTGCGGTTCATTAGTAGGACAGTTTAGGTGTGAGGACAGACAAATGTGAAGTGAACAGGAATACGTTATGAAGATATCAGAAGATATCAGAACTTCTGCCTTGGACTTCCGAAGGGCAGACTTTGGCCTCTTTAGGAGACTGGTTAACAGAGTTCCTTGGGAGGCAGTCCTGAAGGGCAAAGGAGTCCAAGAAGGCTGGGCATTCTTCAAGAAGGAATTCTTAAAGGCGCTGGAGCAGGCCACCATCCCCATGTGCTGAAAGAGGGGCCAGCGGGGAATGCCACTGGCCTGGCTGAACAGAGAGCTTTGGCTGGAACTTAGGAAAAAACGGACAGTTTATGACCTTTGGAAGAAGGGACAGATAACTCAGGAGGACCACAAGGATGTCGTGAGGTTATGCAGGGAGAAAATTAGAACTGCCAAAGCCCAGCTGGAACTTAATCTGGCTACTGCTGTAAAAGACAATAAAAAATACTTGTATAAATAGATTAGCCAAAGGAGGGCTAAGGAGAATCTCCATCCTTTATTGGATGTGAGGAGGAAACATAGTGACAAAGGATGAGGAAAAGGCTGAGGTACTTAATGCCTTTGCCTCAGTCTTTTTAATAGTAAGACCAGTTGTTCTCAGGGTACGCAGCCCCCTGAGCTGGAAGACAGGGATGGGGAGCAGAATGAAGCCCCCATAATCTGAGTGGAAATGGTTAGCGACCTGCTACACCACTTAGACACACACAAGTCTATGGGACCAGATGGGATCCACCCAAGAGGACTGAGGGAGCTGGCAGAAGTGCTCAGCAAGCCACTTTCCATCATTTATCAGCAGTCCTGGCTAACTGGGGAAGTCACAGTTGACTGGAAGTTAGCAAATGTGATGCCTATCTACAGGAAAGGCTGGAAGGAAGATCTGGGGAACTACAAGCCTATCAGTCTGACCTTGGTGCTGAGAAGGTTACGGAGCAGATCATCTTGAGTGCCATCATATGGCATGTACAGGACAGCCAGGTGATCAGGCCTGGTCAGCATGGGTTTATGAAAGGCAGGTCCTGCTTGACCAACCTTATCTCCTTCTATGACAAGGTAACCTGCTTAATGGATGAGGGGAAGGCTAAGGCTGTGGATGTTGTCTAGCTAGACTTTAGTAAAGCCTTTGACACCATTTCCCATAGCATTCTCTTGGAGAAACTGGCTGCTCATGGCTTGGACGGGGGTACTCTTCGCTGGGGGAAAANCGGGTGTACTCTTCGCTGGGTGAAAAACTGACTGGATGGCTGAGCCCAAAGAGTGGTGGTGGATGGAGTCAAATCCAGTTGGTGGCTGGTCACAAGTGGAATTCCCCATGGCTTAGTACTGGGGTCAGTTCTCTTTAATATCTTTATCAATGGTCTGGATGAGGAGATTGAGTGGACCCTCGGTAAGTTTGCAGACAATACCAAGTTGGGTGGGAGTGTTGACCTGCTCAAGGGTGGGAAGGCTCTACAGAGGGATCTGGCCAGGCTGGATCGTTGGGCCGAGGCCAATTGTATGAGGTTCAACAAGGCCAAGTGCCGGGTCCTGCACTTTGGTCACAACAACCCCATGCAATGCTACAGGCTTGGGGAAGAGTGGCTGGAAAGCTGCCTGGCAGAAAAGGACCTGGGGGTGCTGGTGGACAGCCAGCTAAATATGAGCGGGCTGTGTGCCCAGGTGGCAAAGAAGGCCAAGGGCATCCTGGCCTGTATCAGAAACAGTGTGGCCAGCAGGAGCAGGGAAGTGATCGTCCCCCTGTACTCGGCACTGGTGAGGCCGCACCTCAAATACTGTGTTCAGTTTGGGGTCCTTCACTACAGGAAAGATGCTGAGGTACTGGAGTAGTCCAGAGAAGGGCAGCGAAGCTGGTGAGGGCCCTGGAGCACAAGTGTTAGGAGGAGTGGCTGAGGAAACTGGGGTTGTTTAGTCTGGAGAAAAGGAGGCTGAGGGGAGACTTTATCGCTCTCTACAGCTACCTGAAAGGAGGTTGTAGTGAGGTGGGTGCTGGTCTCTTCTGTCAGGTGGCTGGTGATAGGATGAGAGGAAATGGCCTCA
>VYZV01025128.1:0-12748 GCA_013401275.1 Pandion haliaetus | reverse complement strand
TAGATTGGGTATTAGGAAAAATTTCTTCTCCGAAAGGGTTGTCAGGCATTGGAACAGGCTGCCCAGGGAAGTGGTTGAGTCACCATCCCTGGAGGTATTTAAAAGATGTGTAGACATGGCACTGAGGGACATGGTTTAGTAGTGGACTTGGCAGTGCTAGGTTAATGGTTGGACGCTGTAATCTTAAGGGTCTTTTCCAACCTAACCATTTCTATGATATCTTCTGGCGTTTATAGTGCAGCATTAAGAGCTGGTGCTGTCTCAACACCCTCTGTAATTCGGTGAGTGACACTTACACGAAAATATCCCATTAACGGTATTATGCATTCTATTGTTTACAATCTGAGCCATAATGCATTCCACCCTGCCTATTGTAGAGTACTGTAAGAGCAGCCACTGTAAAATGAGCTGTCAACGTCCAGAATGCAGTTTCTCACCCAGAAACAATGTAATAAGAAATATAATTAGATTCTGTGATTAGCAGAACACAGTGAAATTACATAAGGTGTTTCTGATTTTTTTTTGCAGATGCTAGCACTTCATAAATTTGCATTGGAATCTTATTTCAACCACTGAGACTGACTTTCAAGCAACAGTAAGCAGGGTATAGTTAACCACTGAAGCAGAAATCTAGAGTCAATGAGTAATTATTAAGAGCTTTCCAGAATATTAGCTGTTTCAGTTGCTGCAGTGATGGAATAGTCCATTAGATATTTCTGTTTCTGGCAACTCCCGAGAATTGATTCTGATACAAAACAACGAGCCGTTTTGATCAATACTGTAATTACTCTTATTGATGGATTGTTTTACAATGATAGTCATTATTGCAGTATGTCTGCTCAGGAGGCATCAAGTCTGTCCACTGCATGCAATAATGCGCCACAAATATCTGATTCAAATCAACACACTATTGAGACTGGGCTGACAAGCGTGAAATTAATTGTTCCACTTCATGTAAGACCTGCATTCTTCTTTTGAGAGAGTAATTTGTTGCTGTGTGTAGGCTGGAAACAGTACAGCCTCAGTGCCATGTTAGGTGTGGCTTTTTTGGTCTTTGTCTTTTCCCCACAAGATCAGTTCTTTCACCCTTTTAAGCATAAGCAAAGGAATTCACGACTCCAGGGCTCTGACAAAATTCATATCCTTTCAGGTTTTTGAGGAAGGAATTGCATATCTTGGTAAGAGAAAAATAGGCTTTATGATCCAAGCTATTTAAAGGTTTTAAAATATGGAAGTAACACCGAGGCAAGAAAATCCCAAATCCTTGTATATGAAAGTATAGCAGAGTGAGAAAATGTTTGGAAGCTAATTTTTTTTTCATCTGAAATGTTGCATCGTTGCTAGCTTATTTTTTTATGGGTGCTTATACTGAAAATGTTATCTTCAAATTGCCTTGGTGGAAAAATAAGGGCTACATTCAGTGAAAGAAAATACTTAGAAACATAAATATTGATATACTGTGCCATACCGCTATGGTCTACTGATGGTTGGTTGGACAAATGGTTTATTAAGATATGGAAGCGAAGTAATACAATGTTTACTGTGATAATGTAGTGATGGTTATTAGTAAAGTTCACCAAATTGTGTTCCCCTTCATACTTTGTGTGCTTCTACTTTAAGGATGTTATGTTTCATCTTTAGGTTTAGTTAAAGAATATTCATGCTACTAAAATATTTGAGCTTAAAGGTTTTTAACTTTATCCTATTCTGTTTTGTAATTTTCTTCTCTTTTATATGAGCTCTTCTCTCTAAATGGAAAGGCAAGGGTTGTTTATTATAAAGTGGCATGTGTGCATGCACCCATGCATATGTAAGTTCACTGCATCTGTTTAAAATCTAACAAAATAGTCATAAGTGGGAATGAGTAAACTGGTTTGAATATGGAAAATATAGAAATAGCTGTGGAAATCACTGGCATTTCTCAATCTACCATCCTGTCTATTATTGTCGGACTTAAACATTTATGAGGATGATGCTAATATTTCTGTTGTGAACAGCTGGGAACCTTCTTGCAGAAGTGAGGAGCCCAGCACAGGTTCCCTGATTTATTTTTATGAATATAAAGGCTTGTGTCTCTTTTGCTTATTGGAAAAATAAGTCCTGTCTTAAAGCCACTATTCTCTCATCAGTACCGGAGATGGTCGGTCCTTTAAACTATTGTTTATCTAGTTGACTTCAGTTGGGGTTTTTGATGGTAATTTCAGTGCTTTAAAGATATGCTGTATAAAGTGGTGGTGATGGTGAGGTTATACTTCTAAAGTGACTCGTTCATTGTGTTCCAATGTTACAACTGCATTGCTTTCTTATGGTCTTCCCAGGGAATCTTCCAGTGATGGAGCACTACCAACAAGTTTTTATTGTACCCTAAGCAGATGCATGTGGCTTATTTTTCAATAATGTCACTTAACAGACCAACCTTTGCTTCTCGCTTAACAATGCTCTTCAAGGATTTGAGCTGTACTCTGACAACTTTTATCATACTGATCCCGTGAGGCCTCTTCTTCCTCAACTGTGCCCTGTGCCACATGTTGCACATATGTGTCATGCCTTATGCTTTAGTGATGAGCAGTAGCATAGTAACACATAGTGCTACTCTAATGTATTAAGTACCAAAATTATTAGGCACTGATAATCTCTTAGTATTTGTCAACAAACATCACACAGATACCATGTCTCACTGAACCATGTCATCCAGTCAGGCCTCACCTTGTACCATTCAACTCTCCTCTTTGTCTTTCATAGTAAGTACTCACGTAGGCATATGCCTTTGTTGCTTTTGTAGTGACTGAGGTTAGAGTTGATGCATGTTTGAAACCTGTGACTCAGGTTAGGCTTGGCAGTGCTGAGTAGTGGGAGAAAGGCAGCGGTGTGGACACCAGTGAGATTGCAGCCAGCGTGCTCTTGGGAGCATAGTGGGATAAATGCTGAACTGAGAGTGGTAGAAGTTTGCTTATGGGTGGTTTTCAGGCCTGGCCTCCAAATCTGGACTGTAATGTCAATGGAAGGACCCCTAATGAAAATAAAAGCAAAGAGTCTGTCCTTAAGCAAAGAGTGGGTGATGTAGTAGTGTTGGTAGTGTTACGTTGCTGACTTTTGATTTTTTTTTTTTTTTTTCCCCCTAAACTTAACTGTATATGCCTGAAAGTACAGAGAGGAAATAATTGTAAATATTGTATAATACTCAGGAAAATTCAATAAGAGATAATATCTTGTAGTTCTAATCCTTGCCTAAACCTACCTTCTAGTTAACACTTTGAGCCTTTTTTTCCTCTGATGCTCTAAATTTGTATTTCTCAACTATTCCTGTTGATGTTAAAGAAGTCTCTGTTAACAAGGATTCATTAAAGGAAAATGATCGAGTGTAAAATGACTGGAAAGATAGGTGGTGCTTGTGACTGAAAATCTCTGGTTTTGCTGAAAAGACATTTCCTGAGTAAGTGTTTACAAAATATTGATGGAACACTTGTCTAACAACAAAGCTGGTATTTGTAGTCATTAATAGTACTTCATGTTAGAAAATATGAAAGGAATAAAAAATAGACTGAGGATGCAGAGCTCTCCCATCAAATATAGGGTGGGCTTCTGCTTGACTTGCACTGTGTGCAGCTGCATTGCATTACATGCATTGACTTGCTGTACATTTTTTTATATTTGTAATTAATAAAATGCAAAGAATTTAATGCCAAATTATTGAATTTTTTACATAAGTATAACTGAACTTTTTTGCAGAAGACTGATTATCAGAAAAAAAGTTCAGAACTTCTGATCTGTGAATAGAGTTCATTTGCATCATTTGCCTGCACTCTTCTGACTGTTTATCACTTTAACAGAAGAGCTTTTTTAGAATGATTTAAAAATAAGGATATTATATACAGTATTAAAATAATATTTAAGTAAAGCAAATAATTGAAACTATATTTAATTAAAACTTTGGTCCATATTTATTTTTAAATCCACCAAAACCTTTTTAAAGATGTTTACAAGTGTTCAGGAACTATTTATAGATACAATACTAAGGTCTGAGGTTAGTAGGGTGTATCAGCAGGTCCAGAGAATCAAGCAGAAATACAAAGTGTTACACCCTAGAAAAAGTGGTTTGGTTAAATCAACTTCCCTATGTGGAAAGAAAAAACTATTTTGAGTTGTATGAAATAATTGAAACAAAATCCAAATCTTTTATGAAGTATTTGGCTCAAAATTTGTCCTGTGTTAATTGATAGGATTTTTTATCTTTTTTCACTTGTTTGGGTTTCTGTTTGCTTTCTGCCCGAACCAGTTAAAGTTTATACTGCCATCTGAAATTTAAATTGGATTTCCAGGATGTAGGAATGAATCAAAAACAAATGAAGTAAGCACAGGGCCAGCTGTGCCTTAGCTCTAGCAAATATATAAAAAAACCTGTCAGGGATATTTTGCTTTGCTCTCTCTTTTTCTCCTGTAATTGTGCTGTGGCAGTCAGCACGTATCTTACTTCAATTATATCTTTAGACAAAACTTTTGAAATTAAACTGATTTTTGTATTATGCTATACAATTTCAGCTGTATATATATATCTATCAAAAATCATGCTTTCTCATAAAGAAGTGCACACAAAAATTAATCAACTGCTTTTATGCTTCTGTGAATTAAAAAGAAAAAAGAAAAAAAAGAAAAAACCCACACCCTCCCCCCAAACACCCAACTCTCTTTATGAAGTTCATTATTTTTTGTTGAGCTTTGGCTGGTTCCTTGAAATTGTTTTTTGCAATGAACTCACTGAAATCTAACATTTATCTTTAATTCATCCCTAGACTAAGTACACAACAAAGCTCTTTCCTGAGGATAGATTATGCCTGGGTAACAAAAAATGTATCAGACTGTTCTCTAGGTCAGAAACTCAAAGAATTGCTACTTGCTGACTTTCCAAAATATAACAGATATTCTATTGATCTATTTCTTAATTACCATAATCCTGTCTGCTTTGTTGCTATTATGGTAGGTGATCTGTGATCCCTCAAGTTTTATTTTATCTATGGTATCAAATATAATACACCCTCAGTCACTTACAGTTCTAAGACTGTTTCTACATGTATTGATTTTTAGCTTGTGTTATTAAATTGTAAGGAGAAAAAATCCAAAAGCTTGCTTACTTGATAAATGTCTTGCAACTCTAGTTTCATGTAGGAAAGAAATATCAGCTACGCGAAGTAGAAAAAGAAAATCAAAGTACATGGTTTGCCTTTAGAGATCAAAGGAGGGAGGGTTGTAGGGCAAAATAATAGGTACGTAGGACTAAGCATGCTGAATTATATTGTTGTTGCCCCAAAGATATAGACAACAGCTATTTATCTTCAGCCCAGACAGCTTCACCCGAGACAAAAATTTTCTGGGCAAAGAACATATCCACTGCTTGTATTTCAACTAATGCTTTCCATTTCTAAATGGCAGAAATAACTTTTCTTGTTGAAATTCTTTGAGATGCTCGCTTTTGTTGGGTCTTGTACTTGAACAGTGTTACACAGCTAGTTTACTACTTCTAGTTTCTCTTTTGTATAGGGTTTTGTGCTTGTTCATTTTTGTGGCAGTATGCATCTGGGGTTTTTTCAGTATTCTTTTAAAAACAAAGAAATTGTATTAGTTCCCTACTAAATGTTGATGTATATTAACAAAAGCTGGCTATGACTTTTTAAGAATTGAAAAATCAAAATAAATTTAGACATGATAAAAACAGAGCTTGCTATTTTATGAGTCTCGACAGGCTGACCTATTTACCTTCATATGTTTTTGGTGAGGTTTTTTTTTGCTTGAAATCAGCATTAAAACTTCCATTTATTTAATGGCTATTTGCTATGTAAAAATTCTGTTATCATTTGTAGCTAGTGTTAATGCAATTACTACCAGGAAAACATTTATGTAAATTTCAAGTGATAAATCTTCTAACTTTTTGTAGACTTAAATAGTCATTGATTCTTACTTTTACTTACTAACTTTTTGCCTCTCTCCTAGAGTGAAAGCTACATATTTAGCTGTAATGACCATAATGAAAATATTACGTGAAACTGAAATTGTGAGATATGTTGTTTTATTTCTGTACTGTCCAAAACAAATTGATAAAGAAGAAAGAAAAAAAAAAAGTCTCTGTCCGAGGGCTTTGCTAGGTGTACCTTGTCGTCTTTTTCTCTCATATGGTAATACCACATCTGAAGTCCATTTTGCACTTTGCACAGTGGGAATTTAACTTTCTTGTGTAACAGACTGCCTACTCAGAGCAAGATAATTTGAAGATATAAAGGAAGGAAGCAGCTGTAAGGAAAAATGCACAGCTGAATACTACTGAGTGGGAAATACTTGAACAGAGGGGGTTTTGTGGATATTGACACTCTGGATCTGGTACAGTTATGAAACTTGAGTGTGTTATTGAAACTGAACCTAATGCTACCTTTAGAACCAGAAATTTGTCTCCATTCCCAACAGCCATATTTGAAGAAGCAAGTGCTCAGTATATAACTGCTTTGATCGGATTAGCAGATTTGAAGATTATATTTGTCTGGTTTGGAATTGGAAAACACTTTTTCTAAAAAAAACCTGCATGCCTGCATGCGTATGCTAGTTTTCAGAAATTGTAGTGTCTTTCCTTATTTGTGCTTTAATCTTGGATAATATAAATGTAGGCATATATAATGCATTCTGCAATTAAAACTTGTTAGGAAAATGGATCCAAATTCTGCTTTCACTCGCTTGAGTCAACTGTCCTAAATCTGTCTCACACAGGTACTGGTTATTCGTCTGACATGGCCACAAAATACCCACTGGCAGCTGAGAATTGCCTGTCTGCCTAAAGCTTAGTGTATAACTAGGAATTACTTTTTTTCTTTCTCTATACCTCTATTCTTGGAGCATTTTGGGGATAAAGCTAAAGTGACTTAATTTTGAAAAACAGACAAGTTGGAGCACTTGCTGAAGTAACTGAACATGTTAATGCTAAAAAATCAAGTGGACACTGGTGTGTTGTGCTGATATTGGGTCTGTCTATACTTTGAATTCGGTTTGCTCCCTGTTTTGTTCTGGGTCTTTATTTTTGGGCTGTCTTTGAGAGCAACCAACTTCTCTGCAAGATGAATTGTGGGCACTAGTTTGCTGTAGGATCCCATCCAGGAGTGCTGTACAAAGCGTGTACTGTGCTGAGAATGAGTCCCTCCGCTGAGGAGGTCCTCAAAGGTGTCACAGCAGGTCATGTATGCTCAGATGTTCCCATATGCTCAAAGGCATTCAGGACTGTTACGGGTTTGTGTGGCGCGGTTGGTTTTTTTTGTGGTTGTGGGGGAGGGGGCTGCAGAGGTGATTCCTGTGAGAAGCTGCTGGAAGCTTCCCCGGCTCCAAGTGGACCTGCCTCTGGCCCAGGCTGAGCCCATCAGTCATGGTGGTAGCGCCTCTGGGAGAACAGGTTTGAGAAGGGGAACCGGCAGGGAGTGGTGGGATTGGAATGTGAGAGGAACACCTCTGCGGATACCGAGGTCAGTGAAGGAGGGGGAGGAGGAGCGCCTGAGGAGGCTGATGGCCCTGCAGCCCGTGGTGAGACGGCAGGCTGTCCCCCTGCAGCCCAGGGAGGGGAGCAGGGAAGTGGAGGCCCCCCAGGATGGCTGTGACTCCACGGGAAGGCCTGCACTGGAGCAGTGTGTGACTGGAGAGCAGCCCGTGGAAAGGACCCACGCCAGGGAAGTTCGGGAAGAACTGAAGCCCGCGGAAAGGACCTGCGCCAGGGAAGTTTGTGAGGAACTGCAGCCCGTAGAAAGGACCCACACNGCAGGAAGGGGGAAGGTGTTCTGAGGTTTGGTTTTACTTCCTAATATCCTTGTTTTGATTTGATTTGTAGTAAATTAAATTGATTTTGTTTCTTCCCCAAGTTGAGCCTGTCTTTTGCCCGTGACCATAAGTGGGGAGCGATCCCTCCCAGTCCTTATCTCAACCCACGAACCTGCCTTTATATTTTCTCCTCAACCCAACATGGCCAGGGGAGGGAGTGGGGAGCGAGTGAGTGAACGCTTCCTGGTGCTTGTGGTTTCAGCCCAGCCAGTAACAGATAAGGGCACGCCCTCAGCTTTATGCTAGAAAACTTCTGTTTTGTTTTCCCGAGTCAGAACTAATAGTAATAATGTGTCAGGAGCAAAGGAGACAAGAGTAGATATAGCACAAATGCAGCAGGGAGTTGGTATCTCCTGGGGCAGATTGGCCAGGCATGAACGGCCCGATGGTGCACCGCTCCCCAGAAATTGATCCAGGGATGAGGGCTCCTCACCTTGGTCTGATCTATCGAGACATTAGGGACATACCTGTCCTGCTGTCATGAGTTCTCCCCAGCAGACCTGCTTGGAGTGTTTTCAGCGCTTCCTTTGCATGTGAGATGGACCCATGCAGGTGGGACAGCTACTGAGACAGCCACAGATGCAGTTAGGGTGTGGTGGAGCCCAGTCAGCAGCTGTGGGAGTCTCCATAGAATGAAGAAGCTCTGTGCCACAGAAGTATCTTGAGATTTATTTTTTTTTCTCCATCCTAATCTGGTTTACCATTGAATAGTCCTGGATTCAAATGATTTATATGTGTATAGCCAAAGGTAGTGTATACAGCCCAGTGTTTCACTCTTATGTAAGTTGAAAACTGTTAATTCTTTCATGTACTTGGTATCGGAGCTGAAAATAGTAGTGCAGCAGGTTCTAGTATAGTAATGTATTTCGTATCTGCAGTTTTAAAAATTATTCAAAACCAAGACTTTACCATTTCTCCTTTTATGGAGTGGAATACATGAAGACTTAGTTCATGATATGGACAATTTACACTGGAAATTTGAGGAAACATATAAGCAAACTATATGTGGAAATGAACCTGGTTGTTATGTTTTGAAAAGCAGCCATCCTGCCTGTGCATGAACTTGTTTCCAACAAAAAAATTTCAGTGGCAAATTTATTGAACAGGCATGGTCACCAAATTGTTACAGTAAATTGTAGTTACTTCTTTGGATCTGGATCAATACTCCATGTAGTAAATATAGATGAGTGTATACAGATGGCTGAATTTTCAAGCTAGAATTTTCTGAGTCTGTATTTTCAGTGGTTTTTCAAGGAGAGGACTGGTTTGGTACACTCTCAGACCTGCAGTCCTCAAACAAAATTGCCAGTGAGAGTATTGGAGCCACTGTAGGAATGGGAAGTGCAGTATCGGTTCTTGAAAAAAAAATACAATCTCCATTAGCTATTTGTAATTGTTGGATGAGCTCTTAAAATAGTGATAAAACTGATTTTTTATGTTTTTTATTAAATAGAACACAAATGCAAAATACGTAATGCAGTGAGGGATTCTTACAGTGCTGTATTTTTAAATTAACAGAAATCAATGATAGCAATCACATCAAGGCACTGTTTAATGTGCCTTCAGCCTTAGCAGAAATACAGAATTGTCCTCTGGTTCTAAGATATTTTAGGCTAACTGTATTTTGAAACCTCTCACCTTTCCTATAAGCTGCAGTAAGTAAAAACTTCAAATGGGGTAGATAGACGTATTTATAGTTTATCAAATAAAAGCAGTATCAAATATTCCCGTTATTCCTCTGAAGTGCTATAAAGTACTGTTTTGCTGCAGTACCTCTGCAGGTTTTGAGGCTTTGTTAGACCACTCCCATCATTTATTGAGTTGTGGTAGCATTTTGCATTTGTATCATATATAAGTCTGAATCTTGCTGCTGCTTGAATTACAGATTTTTATATTTCATACTACTTTCACAGTGTTTTGGACTCTTTATTTCATGCTGTCTATATATGCTTTTAAATTTAAGATCTCAGTCTGGCAGTTCCTGCGAGTACTATTTGCACAAGTAGGAGCTGCAGTAATGTCAGTTTGATCAAGTAGGTGAAGGAGCATTTGCAGGAATGTATCATATGCTGTATGCAAATTTCTTTGAGTTTAGAATGATTTGGAACACTTGCATCTAATGTATTAAGCAATTCCCTCCATTTTTATGGGGGGAAAAAAAACCCTAAAAAAAGATTCATCAACTCCTACCCAAGAAATTTTTTTTAGGCTAATTAAATATATATTTTTTTGCTCTTTCCCTTCTCCCTCCATGTTAGCATTATGAAACAGGCTAGTAAAGACATGGTTTATTTCAAGCTGTTTTAATAACATTAGCTTTACCTTTGTACCTCAACTTCACAGTGGTTTTTACCTGTGTCTTTAATAAAAAAGTTTGATCTGTTAACATTGTGGTTTGTCTTGGTAGAATATGTGAATCTTTTGTCCTCATTTGGTTTATTTATCATCAGCTACAAGAAACTGAGTGAGCTAGACAATTTGTATTTCTGAGGGGGAACTTGTAGGAGAAGCAAATAGTTTGTGTGGAACTCCCTCTGTATTATTTTTGGACTAGAGAAATCTGACATATGAGAAAAATGCTTATGCAGTTAGATTTTATTGTTTCTCCATTGGGATGGATTGCACACTCTGCTTTAGAAGAAAAACGATGACTTATGCAAGTACATAATGGTCCAGGGGTAATGAGTGCGTGAGTGCATGCTTTGTGGAAATGAAATTCAGGCAACCATGATGTATAGAATAAATAGTGACAATTGTGAATTACAGCCCCATAATTCCCCTGAGGATTTCTGCTGATGGCATAAACTTCAAATGTAAAGCTTGGGTGGTTTGTGATGCTCCATCACTGGAACCCAGAATTGGAATTAATTCCAGTTAAGCTCGATAATTCCAAATTCATGTGATTTTCTTTCTTAACACATGAACCTCACCTCCTCTCCCATTTTAAATAGTGTCTCTCTACATCTTCCAATCTTAGGATAGTGTGAGCACTCTCGCACGTGTTCTCTTTTTCTTACAAGCTTATGGATAGGAACAGTAATAGCTTTCATTTTCAGACTACTGCAAACTAACATTTAAGCTATAGTTGGAATGTTTTTAGTGTTGTCTCTTTTAAATGTCCAAAATTTGATTGCTCATCGGTCACCTTAAATTCTTTGACATGGTCTTTGATAAAAGCTTTTAGAGTGATATGTGCATTATTTGATGGACTCTAAGTAGAGAATAAGAGTTTTGTGATTCTAACTGCAATTATTTGAACCTCTCTCTCTTGTAGGGTTGTGTGGTTTTCAATTAAGCAGTGGCTGGAAAATATGTTTATGCAATGCATTTCTTAAGTGTTCTTTGTTGATGGGAGAAATAAAAATAGGGCATTTATATTTAAAACATTTTTATTTTTAAGTGATAAAAAGTCCTTGTGATGCTTCATGATAGATATTTACCATATGCTGAAGAAATGGATAACTATTTTTCCAAACTGAGTAACTGATTATGTGCATGAACATCTCATGGTAGATAAACACAAAGAATTTGTTATGTTTGTTTGAATGTGTCGCAGTACTTCAGAATGACAGGTATTTTGTGCTCTTGCTACGTAAGGAGTGTTGGCTTCTTTGTCGGTATATATCTTCCTTGCATGTGAATTATGCAAAGTACATTTTATTCCATCAGATTCAAGTTTGACTCAAAATTAGCTATTCTTTTCACTTTTTAAACACATACACACAGATAACATGTACTGAAAATACAGTAATATATTAAACCCCCGAATATTTATTTGTTTTTTGACTTTTTATATTAGGTTTGAAGTTAGCTAGCTAAAGTTTTTTTAGCAATTATTGTAATAAGCCTTTGCCTTTTATGCAGATACAGCATATGTGATACAAATATTATTGCTGAAATGCTGCTATTATTCACTGTTTTATTACTGTAGTTCCTAGGATTCTTGATTATGTTTGGGGTTGCAACATGCAAACTTCATGCATGAGGCCAAGTCTTCAGAACAGAAACTAATTCTTAGTCCTGAAAGAAATTGTTCTGGGGACTAGACTACTGAGGGCTTTTCACAGATTTTGTTTTCTGCCTAATTTCCAAGACTAAGCCTAAGAGCAAGGTGAAGCTGACTACGGAAATACTATTATCCTTGTTTAATAACTTGAGAAGAGAAGCACTGAGGAGTTGAGTGACTAATTCAAGGTTATGCAAAACTCTGTGGCGGAGCTGGGACCTGAGCCCAATTCCTTCAAGTCCAAGGTTAATATCTCAACCACCAGACCATTCTTCCTCTAAGAATATAGCCTTGATTATAACCCCAGATTTTACTTATGCTAATTTTACTGCAAAACCAAAATCTTAACTTTTCCATAATTGCTCTCAAATAACAAAGGAGTTAAAAAATGCTTCTGCAAAGTCTATTTGACTATTCTTAAATTGTATTTATTGGAAAAATAACTGATTTTTCAAAACATCTTTAAGCTTAAATAGTAAGACTTTTTGTGCTGTCTGAGAGACTTCCATTCCTCTGTCCCCTAATATTACAGATCATTTTATTATTTACTGTAGTCATTGCCTGAAACTAGACAGATTGTGTTTATCTCGGCAATATCTGAACTACAAAACATAGTTTTGATATATTTATTCTCTCTATATATGTATTATATGCTAAATGAAAGCTGAATTTGAAGAAATTATTAATAACGTGACAGTTCAGCATTCTAAAATTTAAAGCCTCTGTAGAGGGACACGACATCAGGATTGATTTATATTGTAGGTCTCATTCTAAAGAATTAAAAGTTTTATATTCAAGACAAAAAAATGAAGCATGAGTATACGCTGCGTGTCTAGAAGATGTTTTATTATAGAGCAAAATGATGATTTCTTCAAATGCAACTTGTGAAACTAAGCCTTG
>VYZV01025127.1:284437-300430 GCA_013401275.1 Pandion haliaetus | reverse complement strand
ATCAGTGACCTAAAAGTGATTCACATGCCTTTTTCCCAGTAGCTTGAACTCCCCCTTAAACTGGACTATTAGACTCACAAGTCATCTGTCAATATTAATGCAGGACCTAAACCTGTGAAAGATTAACAGAAAGTGCTCACTTTCATGCTTTTTTTTTCCTATGAAAGAAATCTGAATTTACATTTTTTAAATTGCTTTGGGAGTTGGCTTTTTGTGTGTCTGTGTGTAAAATTGGCCAGTACTAGCAATATTTGTAAAATATTCATATGCAGTGTTCACTATATTTTCTTCTTTCCAGATATGCTTTTTAAAACTTACCTACATTATGATAATAATAAAGAAGTACTATGTTTCTAAAATAACTCTTAAACTGCAGAACAGATAGCAAACCAGTTCTTCTTGCAGTAAGCAACAGTGTACTTTCCAGCAACCGCCAAACACTATGAAAATGGTTTCATCTACTTCCAGAATTTGCCAAAAACAGATGATGACTGAAACTGGTAATGACTATTTTCTATTCTCTATCCCTAAGTAATTGACCATTAATTATAATATCAATAGGCTGTGGATAAGTAAAGCAGACACATGTTAGGGCTACATTTCATTTGTAACTGTTTTGTATATATCATAAATCTCTAATATTGGGCTATTGTCACACATGATGAATTATTGTAAGCATGTCAGCACATAGTGGAAGTCAAGTACATTCAAATACTACTCAGTCAGAATTGAATTTGGCATGATAGTCTCATAAAAGGGGACTCAATTGAGAGTTTCCACTTGCCTGCTCTAAACTTGTCACTTGTAGGTGCTAAAGAGCTTGTTGTGTTGGTTTAATTAGTCAACAAATCGGTCCTTACTTGATTGCGTGGTCGTATCACATATGTTAACACTTCACTGTTTGATGGAGATATTAACAAGTGACAAGAGTCTCTTGGTCTATGGACTTTAAAGAAGAGAAGCTCTTCTATATTATTTCATTTGGTCCTGCCAATATTTATTAGATCATGCAGGCTGCAGGCTGCCAGCAAGAGAAAGACAACACAAACATTTTTCAGGGTTATGCTCATCTGTATCCCAAAGAAGGGTCACTAAACAATCGATGGTAGAAGAATATAAGTAAGATGAGTGTTTTCTACCACAGCTTAGAAATTCATTATTTGATACAGTTTGCTTCAGACCTCCTTGGAGCTTTTTTCACTTAAAGATAATTTATGACAAGAACAGAGAGGTTCTTGAAAATGCTATAGCAACTGGAGCTGAATGATGCCACTCTGGCACTAGATGCATAGTCACCAGAGGCCAGTAAAAAGGAAGTTTGCATTTGTATGAAGAACTGTATTAGTTAAGCATTCATCAGTGTTGTATAAAATATTCATATTACTTGTTGGTGGAAGATTAAACAAAAAAACTTCAATAATTAAAATGGCTTATTCCCAGGAGTGGGGGGTAGGGAAAAAGTTGGTCCTCCGCAAGTTTGCAAAAGGGCTTGTCTATTCACTTTTTGTATAGCAGCAAACAAAAGAGGAGTGCATACTTTATAGGCTCCACTTGTTTGACCACCATTCTGTTATAGCTTTTATCTGTGCTTTACCAGTAATCAGGTCTCTGAAGCATGTGCTATAGTAACGGGAAATATATCACATATAGAAAATCTCCTTAATGATTTGTGGCAAGCCTCTTGCTAGAAAAAGCCATGTAAAGCATTTTGATAAGTGCCATAAATGCTATCAGTCATAAATATTGACTGGTCTTGGCAATATGTGAAGAATTATAATGAGAGAGGATCTTTTTAAGTTTGCTATTATAATAGTGTTATAGCTACTTTTATATCTTTTTCTTGGAAAGCTACTGGGCAATCTGAATAATTCCCTTAAGAGGGAAACAGATAATGATTCATATACATAAAACATCATTGCTTCCATCTTCATCAAAATGTTACAGCCTCCCTTCTTCTTAATTTTCACTATCATGGTCAAGCTGAACTTTTCCTTCCTTTTAATGCATAGAGTGATACTCAAAAGTCAGGGTCTGCTCCAAGACAGCTGCCTTAAATCACCCTGAATTTTTCACAGTGACTTTAGCTTTTTCATGTAACGTTACTGGTACACAAAAATTCACAAAACCAAGTTAAAACATTTGTAATAAACTTGCTCATTAATAACCAATGATAGAACATTTTTAAAAACAGTGGTAGAGAAGTTGCTTGTCTGAATTTCTCTATGCACCATTTTGCAAAAATGTTAGGTGCATTCAAAAGCTTGGACATATATGTAAAAAATGAATTTTGTAAAAAATAAAATAATTTGTCAATAACAAACATGCATAGATTTTTGAAATGCAAATGCAGAATCTTAGAAATAGAAAGTTGTTGTAATCTTTTCAGCTGCATTGACGTCCCTCATTAGTATAGATCATTTATTTATACACCTATGTGTAGACACATTTTTGTGAAAACAGTAAAATTATTTACTAATAAGCATATAAAATGTAATGGCTGTTCTAAACTGAATTTTATTTATGTGAGTAGACTCTTGCCAAGTATTTTTATCTGTGGCTCTCAGATGTAATCTGTATTAGTTTGAATTGTTTTAATTAGTTTGAAGGTATTGTTCACTTCCTATTCAAGTATCTGGAGTTAATTGCCTTATATTGTTATCATTTTTATTGCAATAACAATGAAGATTCCAAGTAGGAATATAAGGCCCAGATATTCTGGAAATATCACAAACACAGAGCAAAATATGATCTTGCTTTTGTCTTACCAATATTTACCTTTTTTTATAGTGTAGTATTTTTTATTGTGTATGCTTGGAATATGGATTATAAATTCCCAGAGCTTTCAAATTATTCCTGCCCTAGGCAAGAGACCACACCTTTGAGAGATGTTTAAATGAGTCTTTGCCCAGATGCCCAAAGCCTCTTAGAGAGTTTGCGGTTGTGCCAATCCTTCAAATTGTTGGGGAGATTCTGTGAATTACTAAGTACCCTTAATTTCTATCAATTGCAGTGAACAGGGGAAAATTAAAAATAAATAAAACTGGAGACTTCAACGTGCATTTGAAGTCTTTCCAAGTGAGGGTTTGCAATGTCATAAATTAGTGACTACTCTGGATTTGTTATGAGTTAATTTACCCTGATGTTTCTGGAAGTACCTCTCTGTGTACTAGTTCAAAATTTTCTTCATTGCTTGTTAATTCAAAATACATATTTTTTATTCTAAAATGCTTTTTTACTCTAATCACTGATCAATACCTTCTCTTTCTCTTTTCCTGACTTTTTTTTTTTTTAATCTGATCTGTTTAATTGATTGCTTTTTCTACAGGGTATTATTTTGGTTGTGTGGCAGCACTACTCAAATTCCACCTCCTCCATACAGAGCTGAATGACCTTCCCAGTGCCACCATCATGACTGAAAGCTGTCCTTCCCAACACTGAAACCAGAGGCTATTGAGGTAAGGATGGTAAGTCAGTCCAGAGAAGCAATGTCCACCCTGCAGGTACTGGGGGGGCTGCTGTTAGATCCCTCGAAAGCTGCCTCTTCTCCGGGTTGAACAAGCCCCACCCAGTACAACAGTCTCTCCTTACAGGGCAAGTGCTCCAGCCCCTGACTATCTCAGTGGTACTTTGCTGAACTCCCTTGTGCTGATCATTACCTTTATTGTTACTGGTGCACCCAACACTGGACAAAGTATCTAGATGTGGTCTCCCAGGGCTGAGTAGAGGGGGATAATTACTCTCCGCAGCCTACTGGCTGTGCTTCTGTGACTACTGCCCTGGATGCTGTTGTGCTGGGAGCACACTGCAGGCTCACATTCAGCTCACTGCCCACCAAGACCACCAGCTCCCCTGGGGAGCCGAGCTGCTCCCCAGCATGGCAGCCCCCAGCCTGTACTGCTGCAAGGGGCTCTTCCTTCCAGGGGCAGGACTTTGCATTTGTCCTTTTTGAATTTTTCTATATGTTCCCGTTGGCCTGTTCCTCCAGCCCATCTTGAGTCCCTTCAGATGGCAGCCCTGCCCTCGAGTGCACCAACTGGTCCCCCCAGTTTGGTGTCACCTCACACGTGGTAAAAGTGCACTCTGCTATCTGCTTCAGATCATTGATAAAAGTCATTAATAGGACAGGTCCCTGTGACAGATCCCTGTAGTGCTCCATCTGTTATCAGCCTCCAGGTAGAGCATAACTCATTAGTCCCTACCTTCTGAGCCTGCTCATCCAACTAGTTATTTACGCATCCATTTGTCCAACAATCTAGACTATAACATCCCACCTTGGGAGATGGGATTTTGGAGACTGTCCAAAGCCTTGCTAAAGGCAAGGCAAATGATATCCACCGCATTCCCCTCATCCACAGAGCTAGTCATTTCATCACAGAAAGCAATCGGGAAAAGCACGATTTTATCTGCTGACTTTCCAATCACCACCTTCTTCATACACCCATAAATGCATTCAAGGAGGACTCATTCTGTGATTGTCCTGGAGACCAAAATAAGGCCTGTACTTTCCCAGATTGCCCCTTTGGCTTGTTTTGAAGATGGGCACAGCATTTGCCCTTCTCTAGTCATCATGGACCTCCCCCTGATCTCCATGACCTTTCAAAGATGGCAAAGAGTGGCCTCACTATGATACTGGCTATAATATAGATTCCAAGAGAGATAAGAGGTATCACGCCCTAAAAGGTTTGAAAAAATATGAACTTTTTGCTGTTCAAGCCACAGTTGCATACTAGGAAATAATAAATAGTTTCAGTGTAGGGAATTAGTTCAACAGGACAATTTGGGTGATTGTCATCACCCTGTCAATAGCCTGGAAGAAGCCCTTTCAATTGCCTGGAAACAGCCTTTTATAAAGAGTGGAATTATATGGAAAGTGTTAAAGAGAGTCTCTTTCTGAATGCTCTTTATTCTGTCCCTCTGGATTCTTCTTTACATATGTTCATTGAGACACTGAAGTAAGTTTTTTTACTATTGAACCAGTGCCACTATGAGAGGATGAATCCCATCCCCTTTTGACTCATACATTATCAATATAACTGTAAGGTATGCATTGACTGAAACATGTGCAGCTCTATTAGGACCAGTTCTTTCTTGCATAGTGAGATGCCTCATCACGGCATACATATGTATATGCATAGTCATTCTTCAGATTAGCCACAGCCACATCTTTGTAAAATGCTTAATTACCAGAACACAAAACACAGATTACATTTCCTCCCCTAATCAGCTTCAAGATACAGTCGATTCTGCGTTGGGGCTGGAAGATCAATGTGATGACATCTTGAGATCCCTTCCAGCCCTATTACCCTTGTAATAAACAGGAAACAAAGAAATCCAATTGCCAGCTATGTGTGCTTGGATTTCTTGCATTGCCAAACATGAATGAGAAAAGTGGTAGTTAGCTGTTGCTAGTGAATTGTCTTTAACTATACAAGAAAGAGTCAGCCAAAGATGACAAATGCATTGTTATTTGAAAGTAGTGCCAACAATGCAGTAGTCCTCAACTGCTCTTAAGTCCTTAGAGAAAATGTTTATTTTGAAAGATAAAAAGATATTCCAGTACTATCCCCCAGACATGTTCTTAAAAAAAAAAAAAAAATTGTTCTAAACACAAGCAGACGTGCATTGTTTTCCAAAGGAAGCTGCAGTCTAATATCAAATGTTTGAGTCTAACTGGACATTATATATCAGAAATGTATGGATAATCTGTGAATATCATGAGTGTTATCTGCCACTAAGCTAAATATTAAGTGCACGGTTTTCACAGTGTGGGGCTCAATTATGTTACAGTCTCTGGAATTCCTTGTCTCTCTTCAGTAGCTTGCAAAAGGACCTTAAATGACTGGCAGTTCAGGTGCCTCACTTTTAGGCAACTAAAGTGTGGTGGAATTAATCCTGTCTTTAGAAATAATGTGTAGTTCATTGATGTTCTAAAATGAGATGCTGAGCAGTAAGCTAAGATGAACTGAGGCACAAATACATCTGCTCAAGGGGTGGTTATCTCTGACATGGTAACTGGAGTGGTAAACCCTGCTATAGGTATAACCCAGAGAGCTTGAAGCAACAAATCTAAAAATAACTGCAGTTATTTCAGCTTCTCTGTCACAGCCCTTAATGACACACACGTAATTGCAGAGCAAAAAGTATTGATTTCTACTCAAGTTTGTAAAACGGGAACCATATGTCATTAAAAGAATAAGAAACAGCAATAATGATCCTTAATGCTTGTGTGCGGGTGCTTTCCACATACGGTAAATTCGTCACCTATACCAATATATGCCTCTGCTCTTACACGCAAAGTACAGAGGCTCCAAAGTGTCATCTGCCCAGCGGTTTTTGAAAGGTCTATATGTGATCCACTAGGTGTCAGGGCACTGCACGCAGAAGCATCCTCACACGACCAGATACACAGTGAGATTCTCTGATCCACGCTTGGTTCGTGTGGAGTTTCCCACCAGCCAGGTCCTGGCCCGGCTGGTAAAGGAACCGAGGAATAGTCTGCCAACAAGTAGGACCCTCACCCGGATGCCATGGTGTGGAGGTAGCTGGAAGACACTCTTTCTTTACCTCAAGATGACTTCTAGTATGTGTTCAGCTTTGCAATAAATCAACACTTGCACGTTATCTGTGCAAAATGATAAAAGTGATGGAGCTACCTATAGATGACTTCAGTTCCAATTCAGATCAGTGCTAAAATCTAATAAATGTATGAAATCCCATGAATGTAAAAACATAGGGAGTTCACCTGCAAGGGATCCCACAAAACAAAAAGGCGCAATTTATTGTATGTCAATTTTAGTTATTTCACCACAGCCACATAATGATTATATCTCAGTTACAAGTGTTAAAATGTCCTTTGGCTAGTTTCAGATTCTGTTGTGTTTCGAGCGCTGGTGAAACAAGAAGAAGCTATATGCAGTTTAGGACGTTTCAGGTTGCCATACCTGCACAACAGAATGCTGGTACATAGTCTTAAGTCACATAGGCTCTAAGGAGATATAAGCATATGAACAATACATCCATTGCCTAGTGGCTACTTTTGTTTTGCCAAAAAAGAATGGATATGAATATATGCTCAAGTTTCCCACCAAAGTGAGGCCATGAACAGCTGTCCTATTTTATTGAATATGTTTAGGGTAGAAGTTAATAGGTAATTTGTAGTTAATTTCACGTTCCTTATTAATTTCAAGGTGCCTCATGTCACTTGCTGTAACAGTCAAAAGGTAGCATTTCTAGCTAAGCGCTTCCAACTAATTTTAACCAATTGTTCAGCCACACTTAATAACGCATTTCAACTATTGATGTATGTGTGGTACAGTGTTAAAAATAGTTCTTAGTGAACTCTAAATGTTAACAGAGCTACTGCAGGACATTACTGTGAACTTCAATTTGAGATCATTTGAGTTATAAAGTGATTTCAGATTTCTTACCCTCTTAAATAGCTGAGCATCTGCTTGGTACTGGATAGCATATGTGATCTGTAAGGTCTATATTAAAACATCAGGAAAATACTTTAATGACACGTTTTTGATTTTATGGTGCCTTTCATGCTCCTTAGTCTGTACTCTAGGGAAAAGACTAGCCTGCAGAAGGGCCAGAAGGTTCAGGAATACTTGGATTCAGTGGTCAAAAGTCTTTCAGATAGGATCTCGGTATCTGTGCTGCTAGCCAAGTTGCAACCCTGAGCATTCCTTGGGTCTGTAACACGAGATTAAATTCCAGTAGACAAAGCTCAGCTACTCTGGGTTTGTATAAGATGTGAGGAATAGTGAGTCATCTCTGAATTTACAGCAAAACATCAAATATGCATATACATGCAGATGCAGACAAGGTACATATGGTAAAATATGGAACTGTGATCATTTATTATGCTTCTATGATTATTGCACTTACCTCTTACATTTCCATCTCCTGAGCAGCCCTTGATTGCCACAAAAAAAGAGACAAAGTTCCAGAAAAATATTCTCCTCTCAAAATTAAAATATCATTTCACTAATCCTCTTTGCATGGGGGACAGTATTACACCACCAGAAATGATGGCAAGACCCAAGAGGATAAAAGTCAAGCAGGCCTGGCAAGACTGAACATTGAAGTTGAATATCTTTAGATAAATACTTTCGGTCACTTTTAACAGCTCCAATTCCCTGTAACAGCAGCTGTTCTAAAAGTAATTAAATCAACTTGACACTAAATATAGCCCCAAAAAATGTTTAAAGGCTTTCTAAAATAATTTTGAAGGGGTTTTTATCTGCTGGAAATTAGAAATTACTTCAATTAATACAAAAATATACTCCAACTGAGGCTATAAATATATACATATATATTTAGGCTATATGTGTATAGGCTATATATATTTAGGCTATATATATATTTAGGCTATTTATATATATGCACATGTATATACACTGAAGAGTTTACAAGGATTTTTACAGAAGAATGTCACAATCTTTAAAGGTCAGTAAACAATATAAGGGTTTCAAATCATGGCCATTAAAAATAACTCTCTAGGCAAGCATTTCCTTTCTGCTCCTGTGGTTAAAGTTTACAGGCCAAAATTATGGTGTATTTAATCCCGGACAGATTGCCAATGAAGTATCATAATCTTGGAGTACCTGACAGTGCAGTACCTTGCCCCAGTAATATTAAAAAGAAGAAAGCCCCAGCTAGCTCTGGAACTTGCTTTGGGTCCTGGAAACACCCCTGATACCAACCACTAAAGGCGTGTAACATTCTTATTTGCCTTTATTCACTGTAAGAGCTAGAAATATCTATGCTGCAAGCATGCAAGGCAGCTAATCCCTCTCCTGGAGGTGGCTTCCCAACAGCTGACCCCATTCCAGGTACATCCCTTTCATCGCAAGATTGCCATGCACCACAACAGAGGAAGAGGAAAAAATTGGTTTCATGAGTATGAGATTTACAGGGAGGGAAATGAACATACATTAAAAACTGAAACATTTTTTTAAAATCTCATAAGGCCCATATGGCCATACTATTCACAATATCAGTGAATAGAGCAGGAAACAAAATATAAAAACATCACTTTAAACCTGTAGTTAGGGTATTAGGGGCCTGATCCAATGCCAAGGGAAGACAATAGAGAGGGTTTGTATCAAATGCTGAATGCCCTGAGCCCATCAAAGGGATTATGGGCCATTTGACCAATCTGTGTCATCCTGTGCCGGACCATGCTAATCTTATTGTGCCGTTTCAATTGTGGTAAACATGCAGCTGATGCAAACATATATAGGACTTACTTCTTTTCCAAATCCCAAAGGATTTATTGAAGGAGATCTAAAACTTCCCCTCCTTCTTGCATATCTTAGTACCGCAACTTACTAAACCATTTAAAGAACTTCAGAATTTCTTCATACAAAGTCTACATCAATTCCCTTACTTAGTTAATAAAACCAAACTCAGCCAAATCAAATACAATACTTGATCCTTCCTTCACAGAAAATATTTTACCCATTAATGAAAAGTTGTCTTATATAAAGGAATTCAATTTTTTTTTTTTTGATTGGCGTTAGACTCACAGACAGACAGAAATAAGCTGCCATTCTTCCATTTGATAGCCAGACGCTGCCAGTTGTTGCTAGGGCAGTCATGCTGTTAAATTAGGTCTAATGAACGAGTAATTGCTTTAGGTATAGTGAACCATTTCAAAGAAAACAAGGATTCTAATTGATTTGCAATTTGTTTGGCACATTGCATTGTCTGGGGCTATTGATTAGTCTTCTGGATTTCACACTGCATGTGTTTCCCTTTATTAAGGGAATAACAGGTTACTGATTACTTTCCTTCTGGGTTTAATGTAGCGGTTAATGTCTACTTTGTTCTTGTGTCATGTCACAGGCAAGGAAGGAATAATATGCAAGTGGGTGGCCCTTTGCTAAGAAACTCCCCTGCTGCTTTGAGCTGTGTACTCTAAGACATGCTGAAAAGCAGATCAAGAGAAAGGGTTAGAATAGCAGGACTCACAAGTTATGGCCTGAGTCAGGCTAGACCCAGGCTAGAAACTTGGCTTTCCTTCGCTATCAAAGCACAACACGGTATGAAGCAGTTGGTGGTAGATTTGTTCTTGTTTGATTACTTGTCTCTATATAAGGAAACATACTATAGTTTTATATGCCTTGGTTTATATACAGCAGCATCTTAAATAGGAAGCTTACAACATATTTATCCTTTTGCTGCAAGAGACTTACTCCATAGCATACATACGCTGAAGAGTATGCCATTGCACATTTTAAATCTATCTTGGTTTGCAAAAAAGTGAGTTCATGTAATTAACAGCTTTGTTCCTTTCGTAGGACAACTTTTTATAACATAGTTAATGTATATTAAAGTATAATTCATTTCTAATTTCATAACATCCTTAGCTAAAAATGTAACCCTTAGCACATCTTTAACAGGTATGATGATAAAATAAACCAGGCTTCATTGTTCTAAAATTGATCATGGCTCTGGAGATTATTTAGCTTTGTATTTTGTGTCCCTGTGTTGGCAGCCAGTACAAATGAAATTAAATATAGGCATTTAGATTACTTACAGGGTCTAAGGAATCATGATTTTGTGTCTGTAATATGTGTCTTCCTTTCTTAGAGGGATCAGCCATGTAACATTCATGTGTCTGAAGATCTCTACATAAGCCTGATTCAAAGCCTGTTGAAGTCAACAGTAAACCTCTCATTGATTTTCAGAAGCTTTTGCCAGTGAGCCCATCAGCTTTCTTGATTCATCTCTTGAGAACGCATACATCATTTCAACAAGTAACAGAAGTTTCATTGCCAGGTGAGCCACCATGACATGCTCTAAGTGCCCTAAAGCTCCAGGTAGCACCAGTGGCACCAAGCAAGCAATCTCAAAAATCTGGACTTTGCTCTATGTGCCAGGATTTGAAATTTCTAATGCTGTAAAGATATTTTTGCTGAGTTGTTATAATGATTATTTTCAGTAAATTGTCTGCACATTATGATTTTTTTTTCTAAAAAGGACTACAATGCATCCCTGAAATACAACATCGGTCATGTTCAGTTTAGTCCAAAGATGAATTTAAAACTTGGTAGCTCTTAATCTTTCATGATCTAGAAGTTGCTGATTTATAAGTATTTGCAGTGGGATATAGAGCAGATGTGACTTATCTTGAATTCATCCTGAATTTCAGGTCATCCCAAATGTCTTAATTAAATCAGTTCCACACTTTCGCATCCCTGTTAGACTGAAATTAATTAAGCCCTTGGTCTTATAGGCAGAAGTGTAAGAAATAGTCTCAATAATGGAAACAAACATAACAGCAGCCACAAAAATATTTTGGCGTCATGTTTGGCAACCATTTGGCATGCACCAGGGACAGAATATAGTGCTCTAAAATTGTCACTGCTGTTTTGGGATGCCCTATGTATTTCATTTTTGCTACCCTGTTCACAAATGATGAACCATTGTATACCAAATGTGTATACCAAATACCAGATATATACCAAAATTATTCTTATAACTTAGCAGATCATAATCTATTTCCTTTTATATTATATGACCTTATGACATCAGCATGCCCAAACCATACAAAATGTGTACTTAGGTATATATTAAATTGGTAATTAAATATATTTTCTATAATATGGGTGACCTAATGTAATTGTAAAGTAAGAGAAACCATAAAATTGTAATTCCCCTGTGTTTGTATTTTAAGCCTTATATGTGGTGGGGGAAGTCCAGGATGGCAGCAAGATGGTGCAACTGTTCAATAGTTATGGTGGACCACAGGCTTGAGGCTAGTGATTTGAGGAACTTGCAGAGACAATGCAAGAGTTGAGACATTAATATCTTTCCCTTCCCCCAGCCTTTGATTCAGTAAAATAAACCTGTAAAGGAACGTTTTCAAGCAGGAATGCTTACAGGAAAAGGTATCAGTAGCTATTGAGAACTAAGATCAGAGTCCAAACATGGTCCAGTTACAACCTTTAAACCAGATTAGAGATCAGACTACATGTGAGTAGTATAGAAGCAAGTATCCTAACATGATATGACTTGAACATTCCTAAATGGCATGTTACAGCCCATCTTTTCACGGAATTATAGAATTGTTTAGGTTGGAAAAGACCTTTAAGATCAAGTCCAACTGTCAACTGTGCCCACTAAACCATGTCCTGAAGTGCCTTGTCTAAACATTTTTTGAATACCTCCAGGGATGGTGACACCACCACTTCCCTGGTCAGCCTGTTCCAATGCCCGACAGCCCTTTCAGTAAAGAAATTTTTCCTAATATCCAACCTAAATTTGGACCACTGTGTGCTATTGGAGAAGCTCAAGATGGCTTTAATGGGGATGATCTGAGCTGGTCTCTTTCAGTAAAGTATATACATAGAGGTAGATTGCTGTGTTAAGATGGTGAATTTCCCCCAATTCAGGGAAATCTTCTATGTGCTATGTATGTGTATTATCACTATGCAAGCTTAAGCTTTTCATTTCCTCTCTCTTCGTTGTTCCCACCAGGATTGAGATATGGCATTTAATTCTCAATAAAATTATGTGGAACGTGACAATGAAGCAATGATCAGAAGTGATTCTACTTTTCGCTTTTAGTTGTAGGGCTTGCTCTGGAACAAAGGCCATGGGATGCATCATAACTAACAGATAATTCACTGATGAATTCAAAAGCCAACATGATATTGTCAGTCAGGTTAGTTGATGCATTCCAGTGAAATCTTTTTTTTCTGCTTAGTGGGGGGGACTTACAGGGGAAATTCTATTTCCTAAATCTTCTTCTAAATCTTCTTCTCTTGGGTTCAAATAGTCAAGTTTTACGCTTAGGTCCACCAAGTTGCATATGCTGTGGGGTAGTCCAGGATTCTGGCCTCTTAGCATCCAGTAAACAACCTGGCTGCCAAAGGCCACACCTCTTCTGACCGTATGAAGGGCTGTGTACAAAAGACAGCTGCACATGCCCAGATTTCACCCTGAAATGGGGTTTCCAGGCACCCAGGGAAGGCATTGGGCCTGACAAAAGAAATAATGCCAATGCCCCTGTGGAAAGTGTTCCACTTTTTAGAAAATAATTTAAAATGTGCTAGGACAGAAAGAAGGAATGTGAGATGCATGACAGCTGAGCCTAGCACTTAGGATAATTGCACAGGTTGAAGATGTCCTGAGTTCCCTCCTCCTGAGGGTGTTTCTGTAGTTTATCCAAGAGGCCCCTCTTTTCTAGTTGGTTAAGTTCCCTAATCTTTAGAAGCACCTGTGAAAATGTACAAACAGTGGACATTTACCTGTGGAAACCTAATTCAAAGGCCAGCACCAATTTGAAGCTTTTTGTCTCTGACATACATCTCCTGGTGAACCAGACTGAGAAAAATTGCACCGGTGAGAAAAATAGCATTTGTAACACAGTCTCCTGCTTCAGTGTCAGAAGCAACAAAAATAAGTGTGTATCAATGCTTCAGCTACCCAACACCTCACTCAGTATGTTAATGTAAGTCCTTCTTTTGTGGGTGAAGCTGAAATGTAAGTTTGTGAACTTTGCATCAGCCCTGACCAGCAGACCTCACAGAGGATGCAGGCAGCATGTATCTACCTCGTGGGCCGCTGCAAAGCTCAGCTTACCACTACTGCTTCTCATTGACAACAGAACAATTTTTCTTAGTGTGATATAAACAGCAATCTAGACATGCACAGATTTTTTTCCAGCTAAAATTTAAGTCTCTATAGGCATTGAGTGCCTGTGGCTTTAAGATAGAAATCTTGAGGATCTCCCCTTTTGATGTAGATACTTAAACCACCCATGAGTGGCTAATTCTCTCTGTGGCTATAGAATTTAGTTTCTCAGCTGATGTATATGAAAATATTTTCATTGAACTCCATAGAGGTTATGGTCATCAAGAATATTACCTTAAATATCAGATAGCTCCTCGGAAATGGAATGTATTTTCCATTCTCATTTTCATTAGTTGTTCTCCGTCACTGATTGTGGTATTGCATGGAAGCCACAAAACTACTGAGCCTAGTGCGCTGGATACAGCCGAAACATGCCTGACTGAGATCCTTACTCTTGTAACTGATCCTTCTACCATTATTGTCTTAACTAAAAGCTTGGACTCCATAACTTAGTTTCACTCTCCTACCTCACTCTGTGTTCTTTGGGAAAACCACACGAAACCTGGAATGTTTTTGTTGCTTCTTTCTGACTCCAATGTTGAGCTTTTTTATTAAAAAATAAGGTAAAAAACTACAGTTGCTGAGACGAGACAGCTTACTTCTCTCTAACATGGCTTTGCTGGTTAGTATGCACAGGAGCAAATCACATTTTAAAATATTTTAAAAACATGGAGGAGCTTTAAAGAACTGTTTAAAAAACTGCTCTTGGTTTGGTGCCAGCTACAGATGCCATGCTGATTACAGAAGATTACATAAATTCCCCAAGCCTTATTATCCTCTCACTTATACCTATAAAATTGGGAAGAATTCCACTGGAGTCACTGGAGTTACACAGTTGTAAGCCTGTGCTGGAGAAGAATAAGGCCCTTGTGGTTAGCAAGCTACCAGTGTTTTCAGTGGGTCTAGTTACCTCTACCTACCTACTTATACAAAGAAATACCCAAAGCAAAACATGCAGGGTATGATCTGCCTATGTAAATACTTCAGTCTTCATTGATTTCACCTAAGTTGCACAGATTTATGTGTCAGCTGAATTCTGACCTGACTACATAGGGAAAAAATCCAACTCTTTGGCATCTTTGTTGTAGCACATTACTGAGATTTTTATACAGTGTGTATTGCTAAACAAAACAAAAGATTACTAGAGCAGGTCAAACGCAAGTTTCAACTAGCTCTGGAAGCCTCTCTGTAACAACAGCTTAGAACGAGGTGTAAAATGTTCAAGGAAAAGCCGTGTATGTGCGGAAGGAGCTTTCCCTGCCATACAGTTGCATATCCTGCCAGTTTCAGAGACTTTCTGAGCCTAAGGCCACATAAGTAGATCATGGGTACTGCTGGGCACCTACCTACTATGAATCCAGCCATTTCTTCTTTCAGCCTGTTTAGACATTTGCCCCATGCCATCCTTTGGCAATAAGTTCCACAGCTTAATTATGCACCGTAAGAAGAAGTCATTGCTTTTGAGCCTTTTAAACTGAGTGATTTTATTGGGTGCCCCTCAAGTATTTTTTAAGAAGATGCAATTGGTTTTCTTCACTCACTTTCTCCACACCACCTATAAAAGTATAAGCCTCTACTATATCCCACTCAGTCATCTTTTCTACACTGATCAGTCTGTTTAGCTTTTCCCATTTTGAATGCCATTCCACACCACTGCTTATCCTTGTTGAATTTATTTTCTATGTCTACTGTTACTCTCTTTTGAGGTGGCTTACAAGACCAACATACAGTATGCAAGATGAGGACATACCATTATCTTGTACATTACAGTCCTTACTCTTGGGGGGAGAGGAGGGCGTTGGGTTTTGGTTTGTTTTTTTTTTTCATTTCTACAATAAGGACCATATGCTAGAGATGATTCTGAAGGATTCCTAGTAGGATTGCGAAGGCCTTTATAAATCAAACAACTCCAGGGATAACACCACCACGTGCTAACATGAAAAGCAGAGAGGGGTTGGTATGTTCCATGATCCTTTCTGTGTTGTTTAGCTGACAGTAGTGATGAAGAGAATTAAAACTTTGTGACCTGCCAAGTTTCCACAGATGCCACCAAGAGCTCCACAGACANNNNTGAAAAGTTGGGATGATCCTATGTTCTACCATTGTAGAAAAGCCTTAATACCTTCACTGTGGTCCCAAGCTCCCAAATAAGATGAGAAGTTCTTACTCTACAAAAGAATTGTGTATTTCTTGAACAATACAAAGTTGAGAATAAAAACAAATTTGTTCCTTAGAAATTGCCTAGTGAAGCAGTTGTTTCATACTGCCTGTTGAACATTTGGGTAGACTGATTCAAATGTTAAAGCTGTGTTCAAACCAGAAAAAATAAAAATAATAAGCTGTCAG
>VYZV01025127.1:191777-231963 GCA_013401275.1 Pandion haliaetus | reverse complement strand
CGCTGGCGGGAAGGCGACCTTTCCCCCTCGACCTTTCCCTGGGGGTAACCAAAGCTCCCTTTTATTTTCAATGTCACTTCGGAGTTTGCCTTTTGTTCCCCGCTACCTCTCGCTTCCAGGGATACGGGCGGCTCCCCGCTGGCTCGGGGAGGGGCGAGCGGTTGCAAAGATATCTCATTTAAAAACGACAATGGAGCCCTTTCGACCAGCCCGGGTGGTGCCCGAGCTTTATTTTCGGGCTGGGGGGAAGGGAATTGTTTGCTTTGCTTTTGTTTTCACAGCAAAACTCGAAAGCAAGTTACAGGAGGGCTGCGAGGAGCCCCGGCCCTTCCTCCTTGCCCCAAGGTACCGGGCAGGGCCACCCCGCCGAAGGCCGGTGCATCCGCCTGCATGCCCACGGCAGCCTGGGAACCCGCGCAAACTGCGCGGCTCCAGGCGGATCTGCCCGCAGCTGCCCTCTCGTCACTGACGTCGGAGCGACCGAGTGCTGCCGTCATTGCCCCCAAATCTTGCTCTGCCTCCCCTCTGCTCCCCAGCCCGCGGCTTGGTCTGAATTCCCCGGGGGGCTTTAATTCGGGAGGAAGCTGCCAGCTGCCCCCTTGTGCCCTCGGCTTTTTTTTCCCCTGGCAAGGGCAGTCACTGCAAGGTAGGGCGCTGCATTTGCGTTCCCGGGGCTCCAGCTGCCAGCCGGGCCCGGGGAGGGCCGCGTCGGGGCCAGAGCCCCGCGGGCCCTCGGGGCGGAGGCGACCCACAGCAGCCTCCGCTGGCCGCCGGGGGAAGTGCAGCGCCGGGCCCGGGCCGAGGGGGCTGGAGCTCCCCCGGCCCTGCCGACCTGCTGCCGCTGCTGTTGAAATTTCGCCCTAACCAGGGCAAAAACAAATAAATGAGGAAACAGAATGGGATTTTGCTCCGTCGTCCTCGTAGGAGAGCCATGCAATTACGTGGATATTCGTCCCTCTTCTCTGCGCGTTGCTCCAGATCTAGAGGGAAGGGTAAGCTAACCCTTTTAATGTTGCTGCAGCTCCTTCTCAACACCCTCCCATAGACTTAGCTCGGTCTCTGAGCAGGATTCTTCCCCCTCTCTGGGAAAGTATCTGCAATTCACCTGTTCCTGGATCAAGAGGAGCTGTTTAATAATTTGTGCCCGCTCCAAGTGTTCGCTTTTGAGCAGCACAGTCAGTTTCAAATTGTGCTCTTGACAGTTCATGGCCACATGCACAAAAGATTCTCACTCAAAAACTGCCGGCTGGGAGCGACTCTGCCTCATCCCCATCTGCTTCCTACCCCCGGAGCCTGCAGCCCATGAGTACATCCCATGAGGGCTGAGCTAGCTCGGTCCCCCCTCTGCAGGGGCATCCTGGTTGCCCCATGCTCGTCTCTGAGTGTGGGGAGTGAATTTGCTGTGCCATCGGGGGCTGAAGTCCTCAGAAGAAGAGCTGAGATGAGTCAGTGAGCTGGCCTGGTAGGGCCAGACTGACCCAACTGCCCACTGTGAGTGGCAGGTGGATTTGTTTATTTCTCACGTAAGCCTTAAAATCAACATTTCCTCTGAGTCTTAAAAAAAAAAAAATCACAATTCACTCTGCCTTGATTTTCTTCTGTTCCTTTCCTGGGAGAGGACACAGAGGTTTCCTAGGCAAAGAGGACCATTTCAGAAGCCCAAGGGCAATTCTAGGGATGTTTCAGAAGACTCCTTTTCACTTCATGGGAACCAGAGTCTCTGGGAAGATCATGCCCTCAGTCTGGCTAGTACAACTGGTAGGTCTAGTTAAAAGCTGACGTAAAAAGCTGCAGCACAAAGGAAGCCATTTGTAGGGGAACTCAACAATGAACTTTATTGGTCCTGCTACCAAACCCATTAACAAAGCTATACACTCTGCAGCATTGTTTCCAGGCCTGGGTTTTGTTAACCAGCTACTGACATATATATGGCCCAGGGCGCTGATGTAACAGGTGCATTCCTCTTGCCAGGAAAGGGTTCAGTTCAGTTACCAGTTTCAGCTAGTTCAGTTTCTAGGTACCACTCTTTCAAGAGTTTCCTGCTGTAAATAGGGTCTCAAAAGTTCATTGTGCAGTGGGATGTATGCATGGCATACATGGCAGGGAAGCTCTGCTCAGGCCATGAGACCTGTGTGCCACAGAAGGAGTTTGACTACTCTGACAATAGCTCTCATCACCTCTAAGGTGCCATGTGGGTCAGGCATCCTGGAGGCCAGAGCAGGCTCCATCAGCTGGACTACACTGCAATACTGTATCTTTCAAAGAGTGCTGTAAAACCAGCATATGCAGCTTGCTCACACCAGCACCGATGGCACCCGTATTGCCATACACAGCTCTGGAAGCAGAGTCCGTCTATTTTATGCAAGAAATGGAGATGGGGTATAGTGAATTACTATGGTTTGCAATACTGAATGGGAATACTGGGAGCAATGGGTGTCTGTGCTTTTCTGTTACTGCATGTACCCCATATCCTTGCTCAAACACTGGCATTTTCACTCTCTGACATTCACTCTGCCAAATATGTTTGTTTATATAAGCTGCACAGTGCAAAGTATGGGATCTACCAGGATGTTTTTCTTGCCAAGGAAGGTGAAGCAAAGGGTTCATCAAAATGCTTCACATTTTCCTTCTCCCAAGAAGAACCAGTAACCTGGCAAAGAAAGGCCCCAGTTGGAAAGACACTTTCGCCCACTCCTGCAGCTATGTGAAGAACAGAGCTGCTCCTAAATGAGCTGCTCTTATTGTAATCAGCTGATGGCCACCTCTTCCTCTGTTGCCCCCAGCAGCAATCTCTCTTCCCTTTGGACATGTTATTGATCCATTGAGCAGGATTCTTTGGCTCCCATATTTCTAGGGGATGGGTCGCATGGTTCCACTTGCAACTGAGTGCTGGCCAAAATGTTTCACAGATATAACAAAAGATGGGCTCAGCCTTGCTGAGTTGATCAGCAGGAAAGAAAGAATGAAGTTCAGCTTGAGGTTCAGTTGGGTTGAAGGACTGAAAGTTGGAAAACAAAAGCAAAGCCTATTTGTATTGTAACCTAAAAAGTGCACCCAAGAAGTTTCTGAAGGTCCAGAAGTACTTTACCTTTGAATTAGAACAGCACTTTCCAAATAAAAATCCTAAAACATGTGCTAAAACAAGTCCTTGCTAGCAGCCCTATTTTTTTTCCCCAGACATTAGTCATTATTAACATTCTAGTGCAGAAGAGTCTCCATGTAGCAGGACTATCTTCTAAATTACTTTGGATGATAGACATAATGAAGTTAAAAATTTCACTCATCTTTGCCCTGTCATAAATGAAAGCACATATTATACTCATTCAAAAAATAGCTAACCATAGAGTTAGGTTCAAGTTACATTTTCAGTGTAGAAATGTTTATGCTGAAAAAGCCTAGATACTTTCTTGGAAGTAGTTTAATGATGTAAAATAGTCCATTAATGGATTTTGACTACTGCGCAGTTTTTAAAATAATGTCCCTTATAATTAGTTGTTTCATCATTCCTTTATGTGCCTTGCTTATTTCAAATTCCAGGGAAAGAAGACTGCTAAGCTGATATAATGAGATAATATCCTTCACTGGCATAAGTAAGGCTATGAGATGGATTGCTACCCACATTGGTAATTATACATGCTCCATTTCCACAACTGGAACCAGAATGAATACTCTACAGCATTTTACTGTGTCTGAATAACATTAACTGAAAAAAACAAGTAAGTAACTTGTTTACGTATTGGTATTAGAGGAAGCAACCTGAGCTGGCTGTCCTTAAGTCTGTGGAGTCAAACTCATTCAGTGAGCACTTAACACAGGACTAAGGAAGAAAGCCATTTTGCCATCTGCATACGATAGTCGCTGTGCCAGCTCTGCTACCCCATAGGGGTGCCAGCTTCAGGTTCTACATGCCCTGGGAAGCCACCGGAAGGCAGGGAGAGCATCACAGATTTGTCCAGTTGTGAGATACAAGCTTTATAGGTGAATAAACTCCACACTTCCACCCCATCTTCTCTGTAGGATCTCAAAACACTCTGTGAATATTAACAGTCTTAGGGTGAGAGAAGGAAGCATTTTATGCTTATTTTGAGATGGCATAAGAGGCAAAGACTTAGCTCATGGTCATATGGGAAATAGGTGGGTCCAATGCCATCAGTGTGCCCTTCTAGAAACCTGTTTTGACTAATGAATGGAGGCAAAGCCACCGCCTGCCTGTCTGGCACTGACCTATCTGGCAGCACAGCTAGCACAATTTGCTGTCAAGGCCGAGAGGCAGGATTTCTGGTAAAAAGTACATGCACAGTCAGAGCAGCTGGATGCTGCAGACGAGCGAAGGCCCCGGTGGTCTCTGTGCCTGCACTGGGTACAGAGCAGCTAAAAAAAGGTTGAGAGGAAAACCACCGGTGTGACCCAGCAGCTCCACAGACCCTCCTTGCGGGGCTGCAAACAGGGCTGCAGGCTGTGCCTCAGGAGCGCGTACACTCTGCCGTCGCCGGCAGGCAGGGGTCCGTCCTGCCACTTTGCCACCTGTGGCCCAGGACTCCCCCAGAGTGAGAAATAAGGATTACATTTAAATTCAGTGGGAAGAGTCTCTGCTACTTAAAGCCTTTAAAGCTTGCACTGCAAAACCTATCAGAGAGCACTTGCTTTTCATTATTGCATTTTGGTGCTTTTTCAGTAAAAAAGCTTTGTCCCGAATGCAGCCTGGAAACATCAAATGGAAATACATATTACATGAAGCAGGGGTTTCCAAACAGATCTTGCTTTGGGTACTGCTTGCTGCAGCAATGCTTGCTGCTGGCAGGGATGGCAGCTGGAGCTCTTGGTGTCAGCTGTGGCCAGGGCTCCTGACAGCGATAGTGGCTGCCAGCACTTTGTACCAGCCCTACGCCTCTGCCCGTCCCACCTCCAGCTCCTCAGCCCCTAGACAACCCTCCCCCAGCACTAGGATGCTGACCGTAAGCTTCCTAATCTTTCCCCAGCCACACTGCCTTTTTTTTCTTCCTCTTCTTCCTATCCCACTTTCAGCAGCTGACCAGCACTGGCAGTGTATTGGCAAGAGCTGGCTTTGGTGGCAGAGGCTGTGGGACAGCTTGCCTACAGGTACCAGCCTCACAGCTGAGCACCTTTCTACATAACACAGAGCAGTTTGAGTGCCAGCAGTACTATGCAGGCTGCAGGATCTTCATGCCTAGGAAAACTGTGAATTACAGTGACCAACCATTTCGGAAAAAAGAAAAAAGGTGGCTGAAATCTCTGTACCTCTGCAAAATTTTGGTTTCTGTAGAAACTCTTCAATGAATTTTGGATGCTCAGCTCTCCATGGCCTGTTCCTTGCAAGGCATAATGCTTTGCTGAATGTGCAGCCCCTTGAATTGATGGGCTTTTCTAAATTTTCCTTTTCTGACTAAGTCATTATGTATCCTGCATTTACCAGAAATGGCTAGAAATGCAGGACTTTGCCTTTCTCTCAATCTGCATGTCTTTCCTTTACAAGGCTTGAAAATATTTTTCCTCTGTTATTTATTCATTTTGCTGTGCTGTATATCCTATTAGACTAATCTGCTGCAGATTCAGAAATGAGAACAGTTCCACCTCCCTCGCACGCAGCTCCATTTCTCTTCAGTTTCATTTCCCTCAGGGTCACTGTTAGGTGATGATATGCAGTAATGTCCCCAGTGAGGTGCTGTTTCCATTAGCTTTCCCCTTCAGAGGTGGTCAGAGGTCTGAATTCTTATATGATTTGTTTTCTTGGCTACTTAGAAGATAGGGTTCAGTTCTGATCCCTCTTCTACACAGAAATGCTTCGTTTTCAGGTATTTCTTCCTTTTCTAATAAGACAGTGTCTCTTACTTCTGGTTTTAAAAAAAGAAGTATGTTTTGGTAGATGATTTTTTTAGTCAACATTCAATACTATTTATATAAAAATGGTTATAAAAGGAGGAAGAAATCACATGGCAGAACATAGCATACACATCCATACACCCCTATTAAGAAGACCACAGAAAATGCTGTCAGACACATATACATGAAATGCAGTGAGAAAGCAAAAAAATACCTCCTCCTGTGGAGCACAAAGAGTTTTCTATAGATGGGTAGATGTATAAGCTCCATACTAAAATGATGCAGTCTGTTCAGTAGATGTAATCTTTGCTGAATCAAAGATGAATTGACATCCAACATGCTTTCAGTTATGCTATTTTGGCAACTGCCTTTGGGGGAGGAGAGGGGATGACAAACCAAGTACGGCAGGTTCCCATTCTTCCCTCAATGAGGGGTCGTTTGACAGTTTATATTCTTTTGAGCACTGAAATGGCTTTTTTCTTCTGATCATGAAATTCTGACGTGTGGGAGCACTTCAGTGCCTTGCTGCGCTTTAGCTTACAAGCTTACAAGAGTGGTTATTCCCTTAAAGTTAATATTACTTGGTAGCCTTATATTGGCTCTTCACACCACTTGAGGCCCATGGTAGGGCTTTGCGAGAGAAGCTGGAGACAAATGGCCCTGTACTTCACCGTCGCGGACCTTGAATAAACTGTTGTGGAAGTGGGTTTGGAGCCAAATTAGGGCTAGCATCTCAGGGGAATCCGTGACCCAGAAGTTTGGAGGAGGGGGTTT
The DNA here is from genome assembly GCA_013401275.1 of Pandion haliaetus. Classification (NCBI taxonomy): domain Eukaryota; kingdom Metazoa; phylum Chordata; class Aves; order Accipitriformes; family Pandionidae; genus Pandion; species Pandion haliaetus. Next base: position 225,348 of record VYZV01025127.1, on the reverse strand, counting down.
AGAAAAATCAGAATTATTGCTCATGTAGTCAAACCTATAAATAAGCATCAAAGCTGGGGTGAATCTCAATGACCAATCCTATTTCTTTCATCTAGTCTTGTTGATCTTTCCATGTTTTCATTGTATATTTCAGTTACCTACATTTAACTAGGTAAAGAGTCATCAATAGATATTATACAGTAATTAAAGCTGACAAGTTTAAAGCTGGATTAAACCAGTAGAAAATATATTTTTCTAAAGGAAAAGAATATTTTTCTAAAAATATTTTAGAAAATATATTTTTCTAAAAGAAAAAAGAAAATATATTTTTCTAAAAGAAATGGCATCTTTTTCTCTTGAGCAAATCCAATTGAAACTCCTAAGCGGTGTCACTTGCCCACGTTTTTCTCTGTCCTCCAGCTCCTTAGATGGATGCCATCTCCCAGATGTATTGTTGGTTATGGTCTGACATTATCAGAAGATGAATTTTCTCTCCCACAAATATTCTTTTCTCTGTTTCAATACAGAAGCAAAGCAAGTATCAAATGTCAAGGCTTTTTTCAGCGATAGTAATTTCACCAGAACTCCTGATGTTTTGATAAATGGTCTGGGTTCAGGAGATGTATCAAATTCTTCTGTGAGAGAGGAATTTCAGTTTGCAATCTTCTCAAATTTAAATAAAAAACTCAATTGTTCTGAAGTCTTAAAATTGTTTTGAGGAACTAAAAGCCCATGAGAAAACCTAATAGTCTGTTTCCGTCCAGGGAGCAGAAAGCTATAGAAAAACCCTAGCACACTGTACATCTGAACATCAAATGTTTGGCAGAGGCCTGCTCCATCATGCAAGCTAAGTAGTTAACACAAACTTTTTCCTCCTGTATGAATAACTGATGTTTGTTTATGTAGTTTATCACAGTGAGAATAGAAAATCAGTCATGTTTTCACCACAGCAGGACTAACTGGGTCTTATTTAGCATCAGGAATGTTATGACTGCTTTCCAGGCACTGAAAGGTGTCTGACCTTCCTTTGCCAATCAATGTCCACATTTGTTACCTGTCAGAGAAGGACTTCATTCTTAGCTGTTAGGGTTTTTGTATCCAAAGCCCAGCATGGCTTAGATTCTTGCCCTAGAAGACATACAGTTAGGAATGGATGTAGCTGGGAAACAGCTAGAATAAAATTTTAGGCAACAGCTATAGATACTACATACTACCCATCTGCATTTATAGACACCCTTATGATCTAAACTGCAGAACTCCTTTGAGCAGTACAGAGTCTGATCAAGACATACTGTCTTATTGCATTAGAAATCCTTCAGATAAACATTACACTGAGCTGACCACATTATTCATCATTGTTGTCACAAGACTGAGGCATTGCCAAAGGCAGGAATCCTGCTTCTCCTAGCTGGGCAATAGCCCTTGTTTCTTAGAGGGATGTTTCTGAGTCTTGTGAGGTCACCTGTGATACAGCACCAGAGGCTGTGGCGGCATTCCAAGGCTCGGTTAGAAAATGTGCATGCTTTTGCTCTAGCAGACCCAAGGATGTGGGTCTCAGGGTTTTTTTTTAATGTATCATTCTATCTCTACTGGTTTAAAAATAATTGAATAAAAGAATGGTGGTGTTTTCTTTTTAGCCATTGTTCCCTCCACGCATATTTGTTTCCTTCAGTCTTTTTTATAGTGTTATTGAATTTTACTTTAAAAAATGCTCTTCCAAAATGCTTAGTCTTCAACAGGGAATTGGAATGCCTCTAGCATTTTGGTCTTTTATTGCAAAACAAAATCCAGTGTCTCCATATGAGACATGCATATTATCCTTTTATTTGGTGAACCAGACCATTCTGTACCATCACTTTTAAACAGAGCATTGTGGAATGCTTTGGATAAGACAGCCCATAACCACACTATAAACTATCATAAAACATCTTCCATCTTAAATTTACTATTGCAGTAAAAAGCTCCTTTGTTTCTTGTTTTCAAGTCAACAGCTCCAGAGATGCATAGGTAAACATCTTCTCCTCTCTTTTTTCCACAGGAAATGTTTTCCACCAAGTTTTGCAATGGACATTATTCTTTGTACACTATAATCTCTCTCTTTGGATCAGTTATCTAAATGAATGCTAGGTAAAGCTCTTCACTTGCAAACCTTTCCATCTTTATGTGCACACATAACTTCTACTGATCTCACAGAGTTGCGTACACATAGAGAAAGGGTAGAGACCTGGTAGTGGCCGCCATTGTACCAGACAATATAATAATTCTTTTTGCTTCTTTCTTTAACTTTAAATGCAACTCATCGAATCAATATTAAATTTCTTCTCTCTGTGATTGCCTCTTGCTTTATCTTCCTGTTATTTTCTGTTGTCAAGCCTCCTCCTTCCCTTGTCATCTGCGTGCACAGGTGTTCTTTCTCTTGGTGTCGTGCCAGAGACCTGAGGAGATCAAGTCACAGTCCAGGAGAAAACAGTTTTGTGACCATGAAGGACATGTAGTTGCAAAGTATGTTTCTATTCCAAATCCAGCTGCATGTCCATTTGTTGTAAGAAACCCACAGAACTGATGAACCAGGGAGAAAAGGAGTCAGAGAGCAAGTGGCACGTATGAGTAGATGACTTTTTAGAGTGGTGGATTTGATTTGGCTGCTTAATGGCAGCATGAGTTGCTCAAAGGGCTTCTAAATGGTCTTGAAATTAGAAAGTATGGCCAGGTGAGGAGAGGGTATGGCTGACTCTCAGCCAGTAGCCTGGTAAAATACAACTTGTTACAAACAGAGGCTGACATGCGGACTTAGGGGAGGATACTCCTTTTCCTTGTTGTTTGTGGAGCCAAGATTTTCGTGGGGCACTGGGAGAAAATGTACCTTTTCAATTGGTCTGAGACTTGACTCGACATGACTGAAGCTTTCCCTGAGTGTTTGAATCCAACACCCAAAAAAAAGTCTTCTCCAGTATCCACTTACATGATAAAGTCCCTCTCAAAGTGATTGTATGAGAGGGGAACATGGAAGCTTTATACTTTTAAATAATCTATATTCACATGTTTATTTCAAGGTTGGTTTCATTCTAGTAATAATTTCTTTAAAATTAATTCTTGCCACATCTCATTTCTTTTCCACATCACATGCTACATTTTTCTTTTCAGAGAAGGGCAGTTCTCCTTACTCTCCATCCATGTGCATAGCAGAGTCAAAAGGGCTGGAGTCTGAAGGGTATGTGGCCGGAATATAACTGTATTGACTTCAGTAGTTACTCCAGGAGTACTTGAGAGAAAAGTCAGGGACAAGTTATTTTTAACAAAGCAAAGCCTATTGTCACAATTGTTTAAAGCTTTGTGGTACAATATAAGATGTGTCTGACAATGTTAATTTTTAAAAAGTACTCTTTTATTGTTTGCAACCTCCTGCTAGCTAAGAACTTTGATATTTTGTTGGATTTCTCCTTCTCATCACCCAGTTTTGCAACTATTTTCTCCACTAGCCCAGACTAAGAAACACTTCTGAATCACTGCATCTGGTAGCTCTGATGGTCTCCTGTGACTGCCTGATTTATTTGTGTACTTGCAGATGAATCACGAGTAACAGAAAACAGACTTGAACTCTACCATTTCCACTAGCTCAAATATGTGATTTTAATGAGCAGTAAATTTGCTGGAAAATGCAGTACTGGTTTTCATGATATTTTTCATGTGTGAATTGCACAAAATAACAGGACTACGTGGACAACTTGACTGCGTTGTGTCCTTTTTAATTGGAGTAAAAGACCAAGATTCCTGAGGGGATCTGAATGAGCTTACTAGCCTGTTAGACAGCACCTCACTTCTTTGTTGGCCTCTTTTGAGACTGTTGCTCCACTGAAGATGAAACAGTGGCTGGAGCAGGGGCAACCGGAGCCCGGCGCAGCAGACCCTTCATCAGACGGTGCAATCACAGTCACCCAAGTGTCTGGCTCAGTTGTGTGGTTTATGCCCAGTAGTATAGCTCCAACAGTGGAGGATTGATTCTTCCTTCTCTGATGCTTTATCTTTTCTTGGATGGGTTTTTCACTGCTTTCCCTGATGGTTCTCCTCCCTCCTCCAATTTTTCCAATGTTAAAACTACTCTTTTCTTTCTATTGCACGCTGCTGCTTTTATTCACACATTTTGTTATTCTGCCACTTTTAGCCATGAACGCTCCGTCTCTGTCACATTTTTATGCTACAGATGTCCTGTTTTGCCCTGTTTTACACACTTATGTTGTGAGGAGTTGACTCACTCTAGAAATACTTGCTTCCCTGTATTGCTTGCGAAAAGCAGCCTATATAGCTGTCTCTGAGTAGAAATCTGCATATTGGTACCTCTAATTAGATGTGTTGAATCTAGTTCTTTTGGTCATCACCAGCGTCCTTGCACAATGACTGCTGGGGAGCACAGCAGTGTTTTGAAATTCTCTTTCTCAGAGTGGAACTAGCCAGGGAGCCAAGTGCTAGCCCCTCGGTCCTTTCTGCCTGCTCATCTCTGCCTCTTTGCTCAAGATTGAAACTCCCTTTTCTCACATGCCTTTATTCAAAGCTTCCNTTTTTTTATCTAGTAGCCACATAGCTTTTGAAACTACATTCATTGGCATGGTATATTGCTGTGAAAATTCACATCCGTCCTCCCTGCCCTTCTCTTACTCATTCTTTGAAATAAAAATGCAAAACTAACAAATAAGATTCCTTTCCTGAGTTTGTACTTCTTAATGAGCACATTTTTTCTAGCTTAGATGGCTCTCCTGCTGTTCGCAACATCATTAAGACAGTTGCAGTATTTCATTAGTCATATACCATAAGAAGTATTTGCTGGACAGCAAGCTTCAGTGAGTACCTTCTGTCCACTGTTAATGTATCAAGGGGGACAACATGATTCATCATCCCCATTGAATAGCCTTGTTTTGGGCTTTCCTCCCTTCCTCCAGATTCTGCACCTTGTGTTTTTCCTAGACCAATCTTGTGTCTTTATTTCTATCTCCCCAGACTCCTTTAGTCCTTTCATATTATACATCTGTATAACATGATGTCCCCAGCGAAGGACGGGAACATTTCCCAGGGAAGAATCGTCTGCAAATGCCATCAGTGTGTTTCTAATCTTCTTTTTTTCTAATCACACTAAAGATATTAAATAAAATCAGAGCTAGCTTCGGTCTCTGTAAGAACCCTCTAGGCACCTTCCCCAGCTTGATACATTAGTGCTTATCATTTCAGTCCAACAGCTAATTTATAACTCAACTCATGTGTTAGTGCTCTTGAAGAAAATTAATGTAACAAAACACAATTCTAGACTTTTTGGAAGCAAGGGTGATATTTGTTTTAAAGAAAACTGACTGCAGTCCCTCATGCTCCTTCTCCCCCAGATTTCACTTGCTCATATTCTCACACCCACATACTCACAAGCACAACAGCGCATGTGTCCCCAGGATCAACTGTGTGTGACTGGGAAAATAAAGAAGACTAGCTATTGAGTCCTCACTACATGTCTTGTGTTCCTCTTCACTGCTGACAATAGGCAGGATTTTGGATAGGCTTTTTAAACCTTTTAAGAGTCAAACTTATTATGATATGATCCCTTGACTCCAAACCTTGCTTACTTCATCTTTCATAAATCTAAAGTTGATGTCTGTTGTCTCTGGGTATCTTTAAGGCTACAGCCCACCTTCACACTGGGGTAGTGGCAAACGGAAGGACCCATGTCATATACCATAACTTTTTTACCCCACTCGCCTGCCATTAGAGGTCTGTGCTGTGGCCTTACTGGAGCACAGGCCTTCAAGTCTTCATGTAAAAGTCACATTCCTCAAGGTTTACCAGTTTGACTGCAGATGATCTTGTCCTTGGTTATCAATGCAGGTACCTCAAGGATTGTTATCTTATTGGTCGGTAAGTATGGCTACTTAGAGGTAATTTTCAAAGTTGCCTCAAGTGGTAATTTAAGGGATTTCCATTTATTTTTCACATTGTGGGTTTATTTATAGGTTTTATTTTATGTGTAATCTGCTTCCTTTTTTGGAGCTGGTCAACAAATGCTAAATATGATTTGTTTATTCCTGATGGACTTCTAAAAATCTCAGCCTGAATAACCAGTCATCTCGGACTCCAAGTTAATGTGGCACATTATCAAAGCACTCAAACAGAGAAGGTCTCATCCTGTGCAGTTTGATTTTGGTAGAGTGACTGAAGCATACTCTAAACATGGGACAAATAAGTTCCATATCTCAATGGTTTTAGAGTTGCAGTCTGTTGAGCTGAATCAATTACAAATGGAGGGTCATTCAAAGACAGCAAAACATTTAAACTGTAATTTTTCATTTTGAACAATGAGTCAAATAGCACTGCACAAGCTCATCTTCTGCATGTTTTTGTTCAGTGTCTATGGTTTTTAGCACTGGTGGTGTTAGCTGTGAACACGCAAACCCAATACACATGTTACATATTTATTCTATTTCAAGGTCAAGATTTCCTGAGAGGATAGAGATATACAAATAACTTACATTTGATATGGCTGGGTATTCAAGCAGCAGTGCTATTGTAAGTGATAACAAAAGACAAAACATAAGTCTGATACTTAAGGCCAGAACATGTTGTTTTTCAAATCTTTTGTAATAATATGAAGGAATAGAAATTTTATCTTCCTTGAAAAAAATCTTTATTTCTCTGTATGTTTAGTTCATTATATCGGGTTTACAAAATGATTCAAGCAGCCTTTGCAATAAAAGATAACACATTAATGTTCCTATAGTATTAAATACTATTTCTTGATATACATGAGTATCCAGAGGTCATTGCTTTCTTGTCAGAGAGAAATCTTAAGCACTGGTTTTTGTGTTTAATTATAAGATCCTTATGTTTCAGTAAACAAATTCTGATCTCACTTAGATGCTGGTTTAGGGCTCTTTTTGTAAAAATGGCTGTTAGGGGGTTACCGCTGCCATTTTGTTCATTCTGTGTGTATGCACTGTCATCTCTAGTTTGGGTTGTAAAATTCGAAGTCAGGTACATGCTGATGAACATCAGTGTGCACATACACTTCTAATTTCTTTGTCTTCTGCTAAATTTAGAATTTCATAGGAAAGTTAAGATAATCCATACTAGAAGGACATTGTCCTACATGTATTTTTTGTTCTATCACATAATCGTCTATCACATAAATTGTGAAACCATTAAATAACGTTAACAATTTTAAAGGCTTTTTGCATCATTTCCTCCGTTTAGGGCTGCATTGTGCCCTAAAGTAAAGCCCTTTCTAGGAGAGGGGATGAGAACACATTCATGAGGCTGCAGTGCTTACGAAGCTGTGGTGGATGCCATTATACTGGCCTCATATTGTTCCCAAGTGTGCCGGGAAAAACAGTCATCAGTGGAATTTCATTCAGGCTTGTGTTCAAAACCTAGCACAATGTCTTGGAAACAAAGGCTCCCCAAACCTTACAGCTCAATTCCTAGCCTGTTCAGTGAGGAAGGGTAAAGGAGGAGGCAATTTTTCTCCTCATCCTTTTCCTTCACCTGTGCTCCCAAGAAATGCACTTGTTGAAAGTTCAGAGGCAAGCATTAGGCCAGCCAGTCTGCATGGTACTTGGAGGGTGCAGGAGAGAAAAGGGGAGGTAAGCTGGGCAGGAGGATACTCATGGGTCAGAGTCAGCCTGCAGAGCGGAGAGGGTGCACAGGGTTAAGGGACAGAAGACAAATATCAAGTATGGAAGGAAAAAGAAAGAAAGGAAATCTGAGTGGAAGGAATGGCCGGCATGTGTCCTGGTATCAACCTGCTCTCCAGCACCCAAAAGAGCAACACTGGCTGCTACCGTCCCGGAGGGCTCTGTCTTCTGCTCCTGCTTCCCACTCAAATCAAAGGCCTCTGTTCTGGTGTTCAAATCCCTCTTCAGGGACAGGTCCGAGCGACACAAAGATGGTTTCTGCTTCTGTGAGGCTGATCTGATTCCCCAGCTACATTTCAACCAAATCTTGACTATTTAGTGGGAATTTCTGTCACTGGGAGAAGGAGCCATGAGTCTCACAAGAAGTGCGCTGAAGTTGCAGATCTTGTTCTTGCAAGCAGCAAAGATCTGACTACAGATCTTAATGCACTGGGAGCTAAATGCCAAATGCTGTTCATCTACTTGGTGCCTCTGCAACAATTTTTTCAACCACAGACATCTAGAGGTGTATCACACCCATTTAATCAACCTAGCAGAACTGTTTCAATTTTGTCTCTTGCATTGGGCCATTTAAATTTTATTTCAGCCTGCTGCAAGCAGCTGCACACTTGTGTCAGGTTCAGGTACAGTCTGCCACGGAAGAGGAAAACAAAGCACTTTATTTTCTTGTCCCTGCTCCCCCCCCCCTTTTATTTTTTCCATTATCTGGAATAAAGAATTCAGGCTCTCTCAGCATCATCCTAACATGAGCCCTCTGATACTTGGAGTTTTGCATATATCCCAAGGTCTCTTTAAACATATGATTGTCTCAGTTTATTGTTCTTTTATCTTCTTAAGGCAAGGTTCTTGCTCTCAATACCTGCAAAGGACAGACGGATTGAAAGAACATGCAAGGCTCAAAGAGTAACAGGCAGAAAAAGAGCTAGGGATTTCCTATTTTTAACAAGTCCATATTTTAGAGGCAGTTAAAAGATTTTGGAGAGACTGATCCTAAATTTTTGGACATTTGGTGTTGGCAGTGGCACAAATGTAGGGTGTTCTTTTTTGAAAGGTAAATTACCCGTACAAGGGAAATTAGCCTGTTAACCAAAATACAAGTTATTTTGCTGGTCCCCGACAGGATTGCAACTCAAACTTTTCTTGTTCAGGAAGATTTGTCATAATATCAAATCTTCAAGCAGCAGACAAAATAAGAAAATCAGGGTAAAATAAAGAACAAGGATAATCAAATCAGTGTCCAATCAAAATGGACAGCATGGAAAGAAAGAAAAAATTTCAAAGCAATGAGCCTAATCAAATTATCCCTTTCTTTGTGTCATGTTATATAGCCTGAAACATTCTAAGGAAATCCGGTTCAATCTACTGAGCATTGAAAACCCCACCAAAAATGAAAGAAAATCCACTGAGACCCTTGCATGTAGTCCAGTGAAATCTTAACCACAGGCTGCCTGATCTTCTATTGAAGTGTATTATTGTTGTAACAGGTACACAGATGGTAAGCAATTTCAGGGAAAAAAAATTTTTTTTTTTTTTGCTCTTCTGAGCTTTGCAGCAGTGGCAGAGCATGTTCCATAAATCCTTTTTGCAGTTAGCCCCAACTCTGTCCATTTTGCCCTGATCCCTGATTCCATCACAGCAAGACTTATGTCAGGTGGTTTCAGATCCCAATGGGGATGGTTTGTCCCCTGGGGCAAAGCAGAGGGTATGAGTCCTCAAAGCCATGAGTCTCTTTCATCTCTACTCTACATAGGAAAAATTATTCCATCTTCCTGCTTCTTTCTCCAAACATTCAGGAAAAGCCCAGCACTGTTTCAAATCTTTTGATGCCAATTTTCCAGGGAAGACATTAGAGAAGGAAAATAAACCTTGTGAACTTCTGAGCCTGGGAAATCGGATACTTTTTAGATCTGGAACAAGATTCACTATCTGTCTGGAAGAGGTTCTCAGCAGGTGTCAGATGACCTAATTTAGTTGTCAAACCAGATACAAACAAAAATGAACTTGTGGGTATCACATAGGAAGCAGAGATAACCCTGCTCCCTCTCAGCCCCATAGGAAGGGCCGGAAATTCTACCCCAAATCCAAGCAGTCCTTTCAAAATTTTCAGACCACAAAAGTGTGACTAATTGTACTGGTTTTGGCTGGGATAGAGTTAATTTCTTCTTAGTAGCTTGTATGGGGCTATGTTTTGGATCTGTGCTGAAAACAGTGTTGATAACACAGGCATGCTTTAGTCATTGCTCAGCAGTGCCTACACAGAGTCAAAGCCTTTTCTGCTCCTCACCCTGCCATTGGGTAGGTTGGGGATGTGCAAAAAGTTGGGAAGAGACACAGCTGGGACAGCTGACCCCACTGCTTAGGGTCTGGTTGGGCATCAGTCAGTTGATGGTGAGCAATTAGGTTTTTTGCGTCACTTGTTTTTCTGGGTTTTGTTTCTTTTCCTCCTTAATGTGGGGTTTTTTTGTTGTTTTGTTTTGGGTTTTGTTTTTTAATTTTAAACTGTCTTTAACTCAATCCATGAGTTTTCTCACTTCTAGCCTTCCAATTCTCTCCCCCATCCCACTGGTTGTGGGAATCAGCAGTGGGAAATCAGACTGTGTGGTACTTAGCTGCCTACCGGGCATAAACCACGACACTAGTGAGGTCACTTCAATGACTCAGAAGAAATGGTCTAAGCAAAGATACTGACTAAAGACATTAAGTGTAAGCATGTTATACAGCATGATGCTTAATTTAGTATCAAAGACTCAGCACTGAGTCACTGAGGGGGTCTTGGGTTTGGTTGCTCAATGGTCTCTTATCATATCCACTGATCGGTGGTGCATTGCTTTTCCCATTCCTACAAACACTTAGAAAGTACAGGAATGTAAGAAACCACCTCCAGAGTCTTCCAAACGGGAAACAGAACCAGTCCCCATGTTTCATTTTCCTCCCATCAAGGATGAACTCCAGCTCCGATAGACCTATTCTCTTATTTCAACAAGCTGCCAATAAAGAGCAGATCTGCAGTGGAAACGTTAACATCTATTCCCACAAAAACTGACAAAGGAGACTTGCTGCCTTTGCTACATTTCAATAGGTGGTGTGTGTCCTTGGCATTTACCAATCTCTGGCAAATCTTTTCCTTTTGCCATTAGGGTGCAACACTGTTGACCTGGCTGCACTCTTGCTTCCATCTATCAGCTTCCTGCAGGGCTAGGAATCTTGCATGGGGAGCAAGGAAGGGAATTTGAAAGGGGTAGGAGAAAAATAAAATGTTACTTGGGGAAATTTCTTATGGAGGCCTGGTCCCTGGCTCATGCATGAACAAATGCCAAATCATACTTCTAATGAATCTTAGCAGGGAAACAGAGTGGGTTCAAGGTTACTATTTCTGAAAAACTGAATTGTATTTTCCAGTAGTATACCCCTATTGCAATTCTTGCTAACTTACATATTCAGAGAAAGAAAAGATTACTGCCAGCGCTCTCAGAGAGAGAATAGCTATTCAAGCATAGAAGTGTCCCCTCTCGGGAGTGTTTCTGTTCCCAGGGAGAAAATTCAGGGTCTTTTTGAGAGATCAATATGAACTACCCATGAGTTGCTGGATCCTTTCCTTCAAGAAAAGCTAGTCGGAAAATCAGAAATGTTTTATTTCTTTTTGAAAATGTTCATTGCTCAAACCCAGAACTTTTCACAAAGACATTTTGTCTTCAGTCAGCTTTTGGCAGAAGAATTTTTCAGCCCTCTGTCCTCCCTGGAGTGGATTTTAATCCAGAGCCATGGTGCCTGAAACCAACTGCTTCACCATCTCTTTTTTGCACAGAAGGAGAGTGATTTGGAAGGTGTAACCTTGCTTTTTCGGAGATTTCATGGGAGACTCTTCCCCAGAGCCACCTGCTCCCATGTGTCATGTCGAGAGGCTGAGCAGTTCTGCCATGTGAGGAAGAGCACATGAGAGGCTGAGCACACATTCTGCCATGCAAGGAAGAAGATGTCCATGCCGTGAGATACCAGGTATCTTCTCAAATTTGACTTGTACTTCTTTGCTTTGTTGTCCCCATGCGGTACCTTGGCATCCCTGGGAGGCTGCTGCTCAGAGGCATCTTCCCTGAGTGTCACTGCTGCCACCCAACACCAACACCAGCTTGAGTTGAAGCCAACTTGAGCTGGAGGACTCACAGCCTCTGTGTTCCCTGTACTTATCACCCCCAGCAAACTGCTCAGCCCCTGCTATTCGGATCAGTCCAAGGCACAGCTAACCTTACATCTGCTCCTCAACCTGGCCTGACATTCTGAAACCCGCCTGTGTTATTCATAAAAATGACAACGCAAGAAATATAATCTTTTCCCCACTGAAAACTCAAAGTTAAAAGCCATCACAGCTGCTGCAGAGGCTTCACCAAAAGCCGTATCAGCAGTTTCTGTTTTAAAAACATTTTTTTTTACCCAGTCACACTGATGCAGCTGCAGTTTTCGGCAGAGCCTTCTCTGTGGCTGATTTGCTGTTTTCTCTCACTTTCTGTTAAAAAACATCTAGGGCTTTCAACACCTCAAGACTTAATTTTTAAAACTCTGAAAGTGAAGGTTAATTATATCACAGCATCTGGCAAAGCTCTGTTAGAGCCAAGGTCAAGTATTTTGCATTTTTAGATGGAGAAAAGTCTTTGTTCTCTTACTGCATTCTGAATGCCAGCTGAAATTACCAAAAGTTACCTGAAACTTGCTGTGTCAGTAACATACTGTGAGTACCTCAGTGCTGATGGGTGCTACCTGATGAATTTGAATTTGTCTGCCAAAGGCAATGACAGCGGGTCCAAGCCTCCTGTGGTCATGAAGGCAACCAGGAGCCAGCTGGTTTTATAAATAAGTAGAGGCCAGTAAGTTTCACAAATACCTTCACCAGACAGCATACCATGGGAGGCAAAGACTTACGGGAGTTTGTACTGCTTCCTCAAAGTGCCTTCCTCTCTCTAGATGCTCACCTCCTCTCCCCTCAGGAGCCACTTGATTCAACTGCTCCCATCCAAGGTTCAGGTTCCTTCAGAAAGAGACAACTGTGCAATAGCTGCTCAAGATGTGGAAAAAGAAGAGTTGGGTCCCATGAGCATGGTGGTAAGAGGGTGTCCCCTGCTGCTTTGAGACTTTCTTTAACAGCCTGGGCAGGGCAGGAGTGGGTGGCCAGGCTGATCCCTGCGGGGCTTTACAAGGGGAACTCACAGCAGAAAAAAGGAAGGCTGTTTCCGTGCCCTGAGAAGTATGGCAGTCCCACAGCAAGACTTTGAGAAAACCTTGTGGAAGAGGGAAGAAAATCACCTCTTCCGACTCCTAGTGATGTGATAGGAGAAAGGAAGGGAACATGTCATCAGCTTAAAGATTGTTTCCCTTTTTTTCATGTACTTTTGTGCTGTTTTCTTGGTTGTTGTCTTCTGTGAGTGCTGTTCCCACACTTCTCAGAAACAAATGGATGGGTGAAAAGGATATTCTTCTCCAGCTGCCCTTGATATCAAAGCAGAGATGAGTACTTTCTAAGGTAAAAGATACAAAGACTGATTATCTAACACCTGCTTGACAACTAGCGTCTGTGTCCATATATATATATATATAAAGATACAACCTCTTCCCTATTCATTTCAGTCAGTCTCTGTGCTAGTGGATGTGGTAGAATGAAAGTAATTTTGTGGGTTTTGTGCAATTCAGTGCATGTAATTTAACAATAAAAAATTGAAACAAAAATATAATTAAAAAATCGCCAATAGTGAGAAGATATCAGTGACACTATCCTAGCTCTTCATTATTACAGCAAGTATCCAAAACAGGAATACAAAGTGGTCCGACTAAAGAAAGATGAAAATTAGTGAATGGTGGTTTGTTACATGGTGCATTTTCTTCTCTCTGGTGGCTCCATTTCATTGCTGTTAAGCTGGACAGATCCAGTTATCTGAGAATATCTTTGACAAAATTCCTACTGTAAGGGCTTTCCCAGAGCAGAATCTCATCTGAGATAAGATTGCGAGAATATAAGAACTTCAGTGCTAAGTCAGATCAAAGGTCCACCTAGCCAATATCCTATAATAGCCAACAGTAGATGTCTGGAGGAGAGCCACAGGGTAGAGAAAAATGTATAGTGATGCTGGTCCAAAATAACCTTCCAATCTCCAGCAACTTGTGGCTCAGAGATCTCCTGAGCCAGACAAGGTATTTAATCTTTGATGAGTTTCTGTCACTTGAAATTCGCTGGTCTTTCCCTAAATTCATGCATAGTTTTAGTACCCACAATGTCTTTTGATATTCTTTTCCTTAACAACACTGTGTGGAGAACCATTTCCTTTTTGTTTGTTTGTAATCTGCCATCTGCCAATGTCATGGGATGCTCTCTTGCCCTTGCACTGGGAGGGGGACAATCATCACTTTCTATTTGTCCTCTCCTTGGCACTCAGGACTTTATACACCTCTGGTATATTTTCCCTGTGTTATTTCTTTTCAGGCTGAAGATGCCTCCCCTTGTAGGGAAACAATTTCATACCTGTGCCAACCTTCTCAGACCCTTTTCCAATTCTGCTATGTCCTTTTTGAGAAGGGCAACCAGAATTGTACATACTGTTCAGGGTACAGATGTACAATGAATTTATACAATGGTATTATGTTTTCTCTTTTCTTCTCTTTTCCTTTCCTCGGCATTTTTAACATTGTTTCTATTACTAAGCATTGAGATGGCATTTTCATAGGGCTGTCTGTTATAATCTTTCATTCCTGAGTAGTCATCTCTGAACCCATAATATTATATGTGAAGTTATCACAGGATTTTTTTTTTTTTATTGTGCATCACTTAATGTTCATCATCTGCACTAAATTTCATCTACTGTTTAGTACCCAGCCACTCCATCTTGCAAGATCCTTCTGGACAGTTCTGCCACCCTACTACTTATGCTTGAAGCATTCAGTATCTGCTATTTCAAAGAGTAGAACATGTAGTTAATTACAATTTAGCTTTAAGAACATATTCAAATTAAATTTATATCAGAGAAAGTTATAACCACTTGGTCTAGTTTGTATATTCAGTAATGCCAGGCTTCCTATTTATTGCAAATCTGTGAGAGAGAATGAGACGCCTTCCCTGGAAATGGCTGGTAATATGATGGTCAGTGGGAGATGCATCCAGGGTGTGAGCTGGAGCAGTATCACATAAATAATCCCTGCTGCCTTCTTCCTTCACTATAAATAAGCTACTTCCATTGACTATTGCTGCAGTGGGAACAGACTGCAGATATGGGACATTGCATGTGCAGCTCAGATGTAGCTGACATTTGTGGTCAAAAATAACCTGGAATCAAATGCCTTGTTCTTGGGATTGAAATATTTTAAAATCTATTTTAAATAACAGTCCCTTTTTTTTTTTTTTTTTTCATGAAAAATGCTGCTTGGAATGAGTAACTGGTGTTTAGGGAAAGGATGGAGAACAATGTTCTTATTCTCAGTCTGTGGACTTTGACCTGTTAGTTTTTCTTCTCTGCCAGGCTCTGAGCTCTACATGGGGCACAAGTGTGCCATGGAGGGCATACACAAGAAATTCCCAAGTTCTTTCCCTTGAGCCCTGTGTTACCAGAGTAGCATGAGCCCAAGGGAGAAAAGGGGCCCATAGTTTTCCTTGTTCTGAGCCCTGAGAGCTGTAAACTCCCACATTCACTGTGGAAGTGGGCTTTAATCTGTAACATTTCAGAAATAGGCTACAAGAAGAAGAAAATATGGAAGTTGATTAGAAATTATGAGAAGCCAACCTAGACTTCACCAAAGACACGTTGTAGAAGCATAAACTTTTCCCCTCTGGCTTCATAGGGATGATTTAACTGCCAGGATGCAAAGAAAACAGAAGCTAATTATCAAATGAACATTGTCTTAATATGTTAATGAAGCGGTTTTGCTAATAGCGAGAGACCTGAATTTTAATACATTTTAAGAGCTCCTTGATTATGTGTTTGTTAGTTGTTATGATCATTTTAAATTATCTGTGCATGGCTTTATAATGGGTTAAAAACTATATTAAGCACTGTATTCTAAACAGGCCTTGATGAGGCAGGTGAATAGTGCAAACATTGTCGCTAGGAAATTCACTTCAAAAGAAATGTAAACTAGTTAACCTAAAACGTGTCATCAGATCCAACAGTCACACTTAGCAATGTAAGTAATTTTTTATGTTCCTGCCAGCTACTTCTTCAGAAATGTTCTTTCTCATGAAAAGAGTATTCCAGGAACCTAATAGCTATTATATCAGAGTGTTTCTGTGTGCAGTATAACTGGTCTCAAAACATATTTTAGTGTTGGATTTAGGGGAATGAGTGAACTAGTTCCAGATATACTAAGTTAATTCATCCTATCCTTCGTGATTACAACCAAACCCTGGGGTTTTTTTAATTCATTTATCTACAGATATATGTATTTTGTTCTTCCCCGTTCAAAGAATCTGTGTAATCATCTTTAAGCAGGTCTAGGACAAGTAAAAATTAAAAATACTTTCTGCAATGACACCAGCATAAAAATGTGCACACCTACGTGGCACTTTTCTCTTAGGAGGCTTCTTTGTCCCTTTTCCATCAACTTTTTTTCAAATTAAGTCATCCTGGACCATTATTCTTCCTTCTCCAGCTTATTTTCAGCCAGCTGGAAAAACCTTCAATTGAAGGGTTCCCAACAACCGACTATCGCTCCTATGGAGCCTGTTAACTGAATGGGATCTGCTGCTCAAGAAATTAGTGACTGTTACTAGTCCTCTGGCTTCAGTTTCTGCAATTTCTGGAATCAGCCATACAGCATTATCATCTCCAGGAGAAAGCCTTCAGCCCTTGAAAACCCATTTTCAGCCAAAACACTGAGAAAAACCCAGCATGGTGTCCATGTGGACAGAGAGGTTGTGGCTCCTGGAAGGATGCCGGTGTTTGCTGGGGGCTGCTCACACGCTCATGCCCGTTTGGAGTTTTATTCCTGCTGTTAAATGAAATGCTAGTTGAGCTGTGTGTGCCAAACATGCTCTGTCTGTGTGTGTGTGAGTGTATGTATTCTCCCTGCTGAGGTAATTAAGAAAGTCAGACCTTTGTTTCCCAAAACCAGAAAGTGGAGCTCTGGATGGGAAGGGGATGGGGACCTGGGCACAAAGGGGAGCTGTATTTATATTAGACAAACAGCCATTAGGTGGTTTAGATCTGCCCCTCATTACTTCCATTGGCATCAAACAGAAGGCTCATGCTTGCAAAGTAAAGATGTTTTGTGATCCTCATACACTATATAGTATAAAGTTATGCATATGGGACAGAGGCTTCCTCATTTTGATGGAGACATGCATCCCTCCCTCATTCAGACTCCAAAAGTGCCTGGAGGACTGGGCCATTGTAGCAGTTTGGTGAGCATTTGGGCTACCTTAGAGCACCAAGTCCTGGCAGTGCCTGATTAATGTGCCAGTGCTCTCTACCTCCCTCATGCTTGAGTACCTGACTTAATTTAATTCCTCTGGATCAAGCCCATACAGTGGTAGAGACAGGCAAAATCTTATGGCTTGCACAGGGAACTGAGACCGTCCAAAACCGAAGTCATAAAATTCCTCTTAGGAAACCACCTGAGAGATGCTTAAGTACAATGTACTTAGTTTGCAAAATTAAATATATATATTATGTGAGCCAAAGAAATTAATATAGCGTGATAATGCTCATTTTATTATATTATTTTTCTCATATAATTTGGAAACTGTAAGTATCTCCCGATTTCTTGCACCTTTGTGCCAATTTGTCAGAGGAAGGAGGAAACAATCTTTAACGTAACCAGCCTTTGAAACAAACCTGATTCCCTGGCTCGATTTAATTTCTTTTTAGGTCATACTGCCCTCTAGGGGATTAGGCAGATAGCGAGGGATTTTTTGCATAATAGGAACATTTTTTAATTCACAGGAAAAGACATCTCTTACTTCGTACTGCAGTAGAGCGTAATCCATGTATAGAGCTCGTAATTTAGCATTTTAAGTGTAATTTGCAATTCATTTTCTTGGGAAGTATCTTGCATAATCAGCATTGGGTCTCTGCTTTCTGGATGCAGGGCTGACTTCCCATGCACAGGATGTTCATCTTTTTACATTAGCAAGTCTGTACAGGGTCCAGTCGATACAGTTAAATCAGGGGAACTTTCCACCTGATTTCAGGTGCTACTGCATGAGATTTACAAGAGAAGTTGCATACTTAAATACCCTGTATAGAGAACATATATATTTGTACATCAAACACAATCTCTCATTCAATGTTTTTGGAAAAAAAAAAAAACCAAACCAAAACTCACTCACCTGTTTAAAATGGACCAAACAGCAGCAAACTCATCATATCAATAGTTGTGAGTGCTTTTTTCTGGAATATAAAAGTAAAAAAAAAAAGAAAATAAGGAGGAAAATTAAAGTTTGGAAAAGAGAAAGAAGGTAATTAAGATGATTGGCCTTCAGGTGGGCTGAGAAACCTGCAGGCTTTTTCAGAGATGTCAACACTTGCTAAGGAAAGAGAGTAGCTTTCTGCAAAGGGCTAAAAGGCCAGACATCTAGTTGCTTAATTATCTCCAAAAATCAAAATCTTGGCCCCTTCAGTATCCCTTACTTATGTGGTGATCCTGCCACTGACTTCTCTTCATCCCGTTGTAATTCTAAAATAGCAGCATAATCTTGGCTGGCCAGTCTGAATTAAGAAATAAGGCTCGGAACTGGGGATGCCTCACCAGGTCATCATTGCATTTTGTACTTTGATAGCTGGACCAAATCTGTTTTGCTGTTTGGCTTTTTTTCGTGAAGCAGCAGTTTCCTTTTCTTGGAAAGAGGACCCTGGTCCAGCAGCTCACAAATCCCTGACCTGGGACGCTTTGGGGATGTGTCCCTCCTCTAGGTTTTCACTTGGCTGTGACAGTCTTGGCCAATGTTGCCCTCATCCTGCTTGTCAGTATTTCGAGGCAGATACTATGGGAAGTTCTCATTTGGCCCTGATTAATTTTAATTTTACTATGGAGTGAGCTGTCTGAGCACTGCAACATGCCTCCAGTTTCTTGTTTGATATCCTCCCTGCAGTGGAGGGATACTGTTGCATGCTAATGGTTCATGAGATATTCGCCTACCCATCCTCTAGCTTCACTCAGCCATGCTTCGGTCTCTTCTTTTGAAGTCTGTATCCACTTTATAAAGTTTGTTCTTACACCTGGAAGGATAAACTGCTGAGCCCTCTTAGGCAAAATGGCTCTTACATGCTTCCTTGCCTGGCCATAGCAGTGGAGGGGGTCATCTCAGCAGCATTTTTTCATTTGATCAGGACAGCCCTTTCATATGATTTGCTTTATTCAGGCTTGTACAACCTGTATTGTAGTCCATGGCATGCCGATGGTTTCTGCTTCCGCTTCTAGTGGCCCAGCTGTGTCATGCTATGCTCAGCAGCTCCACAATAACTGGCTTTTCTGACTCTCCGCTGATTCTCAACTCATCATATCAAAATCTCAGAAGCGTGTGTAGCCTCATATTCAATTTTTTGTTTAGGAGTAATGATATCTTTATACCTTAGCTCACACTTCCTTGGTAGGTCCTTCTCTTACAAATACTAGTAACCACTGATACTAATATTGAATGGCACTTGTCCTAAGGTGGTGCAGTGACTTGATGGCTTGTCTACCCGCTGATGTGCCAGAACCTTGTCTTAGGGTCACAAACTGCAGTAGCATTTGGCTTGGGTGGTTTGAGCAATACCTCGTGTACTAGGCTGGAAATTCATTTCAGTGCTCTGTTAAGTCTCTGGTTTGTTCTGGGTTTGTGTAGATGCTCTGTTTACCTGGGAGCATGTTCCAGCAGGGGTAGGATAGCTCTTTCTGTGCTAACCTGCCTCCGCTAAGGCAAACAGAAGTGTCCTCACAGGTTACTCATGCCCACAGGAAGAGATTTCTAGTATTGCTTTGTAGCTACAGGCATTGCTTTCACTGCCCATGCTTATCTCACTGTACAGTTTCCATGCTCATGTAATATGAATTGTCTAGAAATCATGTGATCCCATTCACCTCTCTGCAGATTAACAGCAATTTGCTGTTCTTGCTAGGATTACAGACCACCCAACTCCACGATTCATTGGGAATCACATTCTCTGATTGCACAGGTCAACCCCTGCAAAAATTCCTGTCAGCTCTTTTCCCCAGGTTGTGGACTGGGACCCTCCAGATTTGGAGATGCCAGCACAAGTGCTCTCACAGGAAATCTCTGTGTCCTCCATCCTTGGCTGTGCCAGTCCCAGCAGAGTGTAAGGGGCCACGGCTTGCATCTGCAGAGTTATTTGTGGAAGTCTAACATCCCCAGAGATGCCCTCAGGTTGTCTGTTTTGTCTTTCAATCACACTTTTTCATCCCTGTGGGTCCCACTAGCAGAGCTGTTCCCACCATGGTTCTCAGCCTGTGTGCAAGGTAAGAACGCAGCTGCACTGGCTCCCTAGTGAGATACTTGCTTTTGGAGATGGTATATTCTCAGCTAGCATTCAAGGTGCGGGCAACCAGACTTGGACTATGCTTGTCTCCCCTCCTACAACTGTGCTTCTCCCTCAGTTTCCACACAGGCAGCCTCTCTGCAAAGAGGGGTTGTGCTTGGGAATCCATATTCTGTAAGGAAGTGTAAAATACCAACAAAAAGCGTGCTCTACTTCAGGAAAAGAGTTAAACAATTAGAAATATGCCACAAAAAAAAAGGTGGGAATCCTTTTGGATTGAAAAACCAAAGCAATGTTTTTGCATTGCCATCTTAAAAAGAATTCAGTGAGGCTGAGCAGGTGTTGGAGGAGCTTTTGTACTCTGTGCCACTGAGCTTGGTGTGCTGCCCCCAGTCAGGAAGAAGGCATGGAGGACAAACACTAAACTTCAGCATTCACATAACCAGTTAAGAACCTGCGCGGCTAAAAAGATTCCTTTCAGTGTAATTTAAGACACGTTTTACATAATATATTTTCCTAGATCTTGCATGCCTGCATGAAGAACTTCTTGACTCCATAAGTGATTCTCTGATGAAAACAAACAAGGGCTGATGGTTACTAAAGTGCTCCTCAACACAAGAGCAGTGCTGCAGCCAGATTCTGCCACAGCCATTCTTGCATTAAGTAGTAACTTAGTCTACAAGTAGGATGTTTAGTCTCAGCCTGAGCACTGCTGGTGAAAGGTGCTACTCAGCCTGAAAAAGAGACTGATTTACAACAAGAAATACAAGCCAAAACAACAGCTTCTCCAATCACAATGGTTGAGTGGGAAGGTTAAGATATAAGATGCAATGCTTGAGTTAGAATTTGCCTTGGAAAGCAGGGTTAGATCCTCTTTTCTGCAGTTCTCCTCAAAGTGTTCCTGCTTGCCTACTCTGAGGATCCAGTCTGCCAAACAGGACTCAGAGCCAAGCTGTGCCCTGCAGACCTGTCACTAGCATTGCTTCTGTCTGTACTGATTTACACAGACAAGAATAAACTCAGAAAGCAATGAATCATTCTCATCCAGCCTCCTATTTATCAACAGTCATTTCATGTCACTGTTAAGACCTGTCTTGAGCCTTGAGTGATTTGTGTGTGATTTAAACATGCCTTGCACAGGGGCCTCCAGTCTTCATTAAGAGCCCTTACCTTGGCTAATTACCCTGACACTTCCAATGGTGTGCCCTGCTCCAAGTTTGGATTTGTCTGGCTTTCAGCCTCCATTTTGTTTCTGCCCTAGATTGAAGAGGTTTTAGCCTCTAGGAAGACTAGAGCACAGCTGATCCCGTGGATCAGCCCTCTTACTGCAGAGGGTTCAGCAATAAAATCCCATATGTCTCTTCACATAATAATCAGCATAATAATCCCATGTGTCTCTGGGAAGGGATCTTTATGCTATGATGAAATGATCTTTCAATCTTGTTTCTGCTAAGCCCAGTAGAAATAGTTTTTTAAAGTCTTCTATCCTTTTATTTTCATCTTTCTTCAATTAATTTGTGGCTCTTGTTTGTATGCTCTCCTGCAATGTGTTTTGAAAATGTGGATATAGCCAGTAGACATAGTGATCTAGCACTGATCTCATCGGAGCTAGAGGTGGAGACAAATCACTGTCTTTCTCTGGCTTTCCAACTCCTTCTTCAAAATCCAAGGATTACACTAGCCTTTTTAACTCCATAGTTGTATTGGCAGCTTCCACTGAACTCCTGGTTCACTAGATCTCTTTCAGACTCAGGGTTTCCCAGCTATCTTCTCCCTATTCCTTCTGCAGTATCAGTCTTTTTCAGTCCTTGATGCACCACTCTCCTGTGGCAGTATTCAAATGCATTTTTTAAAGGCCCATCTTTCAAAGGAACATGGGCTTCTTTTTACGCTTGCCTTTTCCACTCATTCCAGTCACTTCCATTCTGCCCTACTCTTGGGGTGCCAGGAATGGGAAGAGAGAAGGGAACTGGATGGCCCTTCCAGCAGCAACAAGCTGACAGATTAGCTCAGCCATTTTGCCATCATGTTATTGACAGCACATAGAAAAGATTTTCTGTCATCTGTGCATGTTTTAACTTGGCAGAAATAATGTGAAGAGCAGGAAAAATACAAAACATTGAGCAATTGTCTTTTAAAGGAACTCCAGCCGTGCTGTGTGCTGAATGAGGCAGAGATCTCATAGGAGAAATTCAGTGTGATCAGTTGATTAAAGACTATGTCAGAGTAAATAAGCCCAAGGGGCTACCTCATTTCTGGAACATCCTGGCTTTTAAAAAGGTTTGACTTTGCAAATAAAAAGGCATTTAAATAAATTTGCATATGTTTCACTTATTATCTATCTCCCCTAGGAAACAGCCTCTGGATAAGCATGAGGCAGACCATGGACTTTAAATTAAAGTTAAGCAGGTGCTTAAGCATTTCCCTGAATGAGACAGGCCTTAACTATCACTCTAAAACTACAGGTCAATGTAGGAGTTTTTAGACTGTATACTTAGGCTTCCAAGTACACCCCTAATGGTGTCAAGGGCTAGTTTTCCCAAGTGTGAAGAGTCTAGCAACACCTCATCCTCAGCTCATCTACCTGTAATAGGTGGCTCACCACTATGTGGGTATCTTCTATACTTTTCCACTCCTCTGTCCCTGAAAACTAATGTTTATTATTCAAATAAACCCAACAGGCTTAGGTATTTTTAAGCAGTCAAGGATGGCTCAATGCATTCAACTTGCTTACTGTACTATTTTTTCCCCTTTGGTGGGCCTGTGAGGGAGGCTTTGACAGTATATTGCCATATATTTAGACAGCTCCTACCGCAATGTGGAGCCCTCCTCCTGCTGAGGGGCTTAGATGCTATTATGCTATAGATAAATACTGATGGTATATCTACATAGTAAACAAAAAAAGGAAAAGATTCCCATATGAATAATGCTTAAGGAAGCCTGGGGGAAGATGGACATATTTATTTCCATTATTCTTTCAATCATTTGGTATCTGACAGCAAAAGGTATTTTCCTTGAAGTTAAGATCTGCTATTCTTTATTCCCCAGGAAAATGATTACTATCATTTAAGAAAATTATATTCTTTCTAATTAAGCTGTTTTCAGACAATTAAATTGCTTCCTGATTTTCATAATTGTCTCATTGCTAAGATCTACCTCTTTCCTGATTAGCAAGGTGGAAAAACCCCAACGATTTTACTCTGTACAATATTCAGCGGTCCCAGCAAATATTCTAAGTAAGTCAGACTCTTCCACACGACCTGCCCTATATATGCTGCTCTGGTGTCACAAAGTCAGATCAAATAGCCAAATGCATGCAGAATGGTGACCAGAAAAGTAAGAGGAAACCTGTTTGGGATAGTCATGTGAGCTAGCAAGCACAGGAGGCACCGTACCCAGGGACGCCAGGGTGAATCTCTCCATCACCTTCAGCTTTCATGAGGAGAAGACTGGCTTCCCAGCCAGCCCTGGTTCATGGGCTGTGGATGAGCTGTCCAGACTGCCCTTCTCTGCAGTGCAGCAGAAGATCGGGTCAAGGGGACATGTTTGAAGGGTGCTAGCACAATGGCACTGCCTCACAGAGCACACAAAATCACGCAGTCAATGGCTGCATTTTTTGTGCTACTTCAGCCAGTTCACCTGCACATCACCTGTCCCTGCAGCGGTCACATCGGAGTCTCCAGGTCTCCCAAGAGCTGTATATAGCTACGCCATGGCAATGCACTCTTGTTTTGTCCCTTTCCATGTATACGTTCTCTTCTTCTTCCTGTCTTTCATTTGCTTTCTCTCTCCCCTCAATCTCTTTCTTTTTTACAGTAGGGCATTAGCTGATATTGTAAGAAGTCTAACACTTGTTATAATGCACGAGTGTCTTAGGGTGCTAGGTGTTAGGGGGCTGGGGAACACCATGTGGCTTTTGGCCTGTGAAAGGTGTACATGTGAAGTCCTGTGGATCTTCCCACATGCATGACATGGTTGCCTGCAACTTCATGGAGGTTGTTCCAAATGGCACAGAGGGTCAATACCCTTGAATTGGGTTTTGGAGGAAAATATGTGGATCGGGAGTCACTGTTTCAAAAGCTCTGTTCCTAATTTGGCATGCATACACTATCAAGGAGTTGGTATGAGAAATATAGATAGTAGGTTAGTCAAAGACTATGGACTAGAGCTGTGTAAACATGAAGGTGAGAGAACATACAATACATATGTATTAACGCCAAGTGATTAAATGAATCGAGTCAGACCCTCAGCTGGACATGGAGGTGTTCCTAGAGCTACGGTAAGAAACACCATCTGAAGAGCTGGCTCATGATGTTTTTAAAGGCAGGGCTAAGACTGAAGGGACCTTTCCACCACAGCTAATCACATGAGGGACAAATTATTTTACAGGAGTGTGGGCTTGCCTTTGCAAATGAAGAATTTATCAACTCTCATGATTTTCACAGGACTGCCACTGTAACTGTTTCAGTGGCCTCGTTCTTGAAGTCAAATGATGAAGTGACAGCATGTACAGACACATGCCATTTTAGTTCTCATTGAGCTTAACAATCTCTTTTGAAAAGAGAAAATAGATCAAAAGACATTTAAGATGTAACAAAATTGTTCTTCAGAAAGAAACTCAGGGCAAAAAAAAGGTTATGGCTTTCTTTTTACATCTCATGATTCTTTACAATGGCCTCATGATTTTTGAGATCTGACTTGTTGATTTTTAGTACTTGTATGGCATGGTCTTGAAAATGTGGAATAGACTCATAAGCATAAACACATTAATATAGCCAGAAATATTCCTTCATTAGAGATATTCATGGGCATGTTAGGTATCTCCTACAGTCTCCTTCCTTTGGCATTTCCAACCAAAAGAAATAAGTCCTGAAAGCAAATGGTTTTGCCTTCCTCATATGAGGAGCTGTTTTGTTGCAATATCAAAGGCCATTATTGTTAACTGCCTGTTTTGCCTTTCAGATCTGTCTTGCAAATTGTTCCATGAGAACTGTTTTTATATGAACTTCATTTCTTTATTGATAATTTTGTGAGAGGAAAGGTAACGGTTGCCAAAGGTGAGGAGTACAGTTGTGGCACAGCCAGTGTCGAAAGAAATACAGATGGCAGAGGACATGGGGGTATGAAAATGAAGTAAAGATGCAACCGGCTAGTCCATAGTTTTCCTCTGAGAGCCAAGCCTCTGCTGTCAGTCTCATTTTGGTTACTCTCAGGAATACTGACACTCTCATACCCTTCAATTTTTTCCCTTTTTCACCTTGCACTTCAACAGCCTGTCACAGAGGGTGGCAATGAAGTACAAATAAGTCTTGTCTGTGGAAAAGAATCCTGCAGAAAATACCATGAGTGGGAAGCGATCCTTCCCAACACCTGCATGCCCCCCTCTGAACCGAGGGCTGAGCTAGCTGGAGTATGTTATAAGAGTGATACACAGATGATCAGTGAGCTCTTTGCTTGGCATCCCTTTTTCATTATGCTGCCATTTTAGAGAAATGTTTTTATAGCCTCTGCTTGATTTTCCATCAGATCCCTCCCTCCCTGTGAATCCTCCCTTCCTGCTTCCTACAGAATGTGGCCAGCTGGTTACTGCTAAATTTAAACAAAGATGTGCTACTTGTAACTCTCTCTGCTTCATCCACACAATATTACTAGCCTAACTCAGCTAGCAAGAAGTACTTCTATTTTGATGTGCACGGGGACTGTAAGCCCAGATGAAGGTCAATGAAGGCTGTTGCATAGATAGATAATGCTGACAGGGAGTGCTCTAACTGGTTTTCCGCTAGAAAGTACTGATTCAGTGGAATTGGGACATTTGAGGGGTACATGTGAATTCTGCTCAATATGTGGGAACACAATGGGAACTTAAAATTGGGTGCCCAGTGGAGGTCTGCAGAGCAGCTCCTGTGAAATGAAAATCCTCCTTTCTAGTCAGCTCTAATTACAAACAGCATACCATGTTTAAATAACCAATAAAATAGGGCATCAACAAAGAAGCTGCTCTTTGCATCTCTGAGATTCATACAGCATCCAAGAGCTCAAACATCAAGGAGAAAACAGCAGGTAGCTTAACTCCCAAGATCTCTCCCCTGCTGTTGTTATCATTGACAATGAAGGCAGTGTTGTAAGTGCAGAGTGCAATGGACAATTCATGCACTTACTGTATCTTGCACTCTAGCTACAGGCGCGTGATTTTCTGAAGAAATGATGACAGGATCAAACATATTCTGGCAGATGCTCACAAAATCAGAGCCCCTTTCACTCAGTAAATGACCATAAAAATGCTTTGAAGATGACAATAAAAAGTTATTTAATCATGTTCAAAACAGAAGCACCTGCCAAGTCAATAGATCATTTTTTACATGATTGGCTGGTACAGTGACAATAGCAAAAAATGCAAAGTGAGGCTGTTAGGAGCAGCTACTGGCCTGATTCTATAGTAGGCATAGCCTGATGGTGGAGAGAGAGAGCAAGAGAAGAGGAAAGAAAAAACAACAGAGTCACACATACATTTCCTCAGTCTCCTGATTTTTCAGCTCTTTTTCCCAACTGTTCCAAGGAGCCCTTGGGAATCTAGTCTGAAGATGTCCTTTGCAGCCCCCATTTTCTGTGAAGTCAGTGCCAGAGGGAGAAAGGACAGTGACCAAAAGGAGACTTAAGACAGCCTGGGTGATCTTCACGCTGCCATAGCAGAGGGGGAAAGGTGCTGGGAAGAAGGGTAGAGATCTGGCCTTTTGGTAGGATTGCTGCCCTAGGATGTCTGCAAACTGGTAGGTGGGTGCTGCTAGAAATAGAGGCATAGAGAGTGTCATGTGTGTGGCTGGGCACAGATCTATTGAGCAGCCCAGGAGGGCCGGTACCTGCCATTAGCAGTGTGGGCTCTGGGGCTATGCCATGCAACAAAGAAGAGCCGGTGCTGTTGGTCAGATGCACCACTGCCCTTGCAGCTGCATCTACCACAAATTCAGCAACACTTCTAGACGAACTATTTACCCGTGAGCTGGCATATGCAGTCGTAGCATTGAAGAGCTTTCCAGCTATGCCTGGTGCAGTTCAAAACCACCTTTGTCATACTGATTGATTGGGCTCTTATGGTCAGCTGAAATTAAAGTAGCCCAAGCGTGGTGATAATTTACATGGGTTGATGACAGAGGCTGTTCTGGCACCTGAAGTCCACCAAGGTAGCAAATTTAGATGTCCAGTTTTTAAGGTCAGAAGGGCTTGTTCTGACGAACAGAATAATACAATACGAGCCATGGGGATCACTGGATTTCTCAACACAAGACCAACGTGTATGATTAAACTAGAATATTTTTCTTCAAATATCCCATTAAAATATTTCGGAGTCAGGGAATTTGCCACCAAGTTGTGGTAAAAATGGCTAATTATTCTCACTGACTAGGAGTCAGGCCAGATTTCAAACTAGGTTTTAGCTAACCATTGGACCTCATTAAACTTTTCCAGCTAAACTGAAGAGCCTTTTATGACTGAATTTATGTTTACTGTGTGAGTGCTTTAAATTAGATTGCTTCTTCAGTCTCCTCCGTAAGCTGGAATAGGCAGGACACCTACCTCAGCCTTCACTCCACAGAATGATTGCCAAGCCTTCACCTTTCCTGAGGCTCTTGCACGATGGCTCTTGAGTACTTCAACGTCTTTCTTAAAATGTAGACACCAGAACAGTATTCTTGTAGCAGCTTGAAATTTCAGCACTCCCAAAATTCAACTCTCAGTTGCCAAAGGAATATTTAAAACTAAAGTACTCAAAGCCAAAAACAATAACAAACTTCAGGTTACTGTGAAGCACAAAGTTACTGTTCAGTAGCCAAATTTGAATAGACAAATGTTGAAGTAATCACAAACATACACATTAGTACTGTGAAAACTGGTTGGATAACTGGGCCTGAGGATTACTCAGTGGTAAAATTAGTTCCTCGAGATTGTTATATTAGACATGAATGAAGAAAATGGAGTGCTAAATTGCTGGTTTAAAAAGAAAAGATGAGGAAGGGAAGAATATAAACGTGATCTCAGCCTTCAGTAGAAGGCAGGGAAACCAGGCACAGAGGAAATACTTGTGATGATGAAGGCAGAACTTCAATACTGAAGACACAAACAATAGCACTGGTGCTGTGTCCTGAAGCCAAGGTAGGGGAAGTAAAAGGAAGAGCTGAGTAAAAGCAGTCCTTTTAACTGTTGTCCTGGTTTTAACTGGGATAGAGTTAATTTTTTTCTTAGTAGCTGGTACAGTCTGTTTTGGATTTAGTGTGAGAATAATGTTGATAACACAGTGATTTTTTAGTTGTTGTTAAATAGCGCTTATCCTAAGTTAAGGATTTTTCAGTTTCCTGTGCTCTGCCAGCAAGCAGGTGCACAAGAAGCTGGGAGGGAGCACAGCCAGGACNAAGCAGGGACGCCTGCCCGGAGGGAGCCACAGGGATATTCCGTACCATAGAATGTCATGCTCAGTATATAAACTGGGGGGAGTTGGCTGGGAGGGGCAGTTTGCTGCTCAGGCATCAGTCAGCAGGTGGTGAGCAATTGCATTGTGCATCACTTCCCTTTTCTTGGGTTTTTGGTTTCTTTTTCTTTTTTTATATTCCTTTTCATTACTATTATATTAGTATTAGTATTATATTTTATTTTACTTTAGTTATTAAATCATTCTTATCTCCCCCCCCGAGTTTCTCTTTTTTTTTTTTTGATTCTCCACTGGGAGTGGGGAGGAGTGAGCAAGCGGCTGTGTGGTGCTTAGTTGCTGGCTGGGCTTAAACCAGGACAACTGTATGTGCAAATAACACAGAAGGACGTTTGATAACATGGTGCGCTCTGAAAGCGAATGGGAAATGGAAGAGATCAGGAGGAGCCCCCAACTGGTGCCCAGCAGCAGATGCATTTTCTGGAGTGTGATGGCAAAGCAATCACCACGGATGATACTGTATTACGCAGAGAGCAGATGTGTCCAATTAGGAGCTCTACGTGAACGCACACAAACAACAGAAAGACGCAAATCAACAGCTTCCAGAAAAGCACTGCTCTAGCTAGTGGGCACCTTTCTATACTGAGCTGCAGCCTTTTCAGGAAAGTTTACTTTATCTGGCAATGTTAGAAAGTCACGAGCATAGGGGATAGGTGTAGAAGATATCCAAGACAGGATACAAACTTTGAAGAATGGCTATAGAAAGACAACAGTAGTACAAAAAGGAAGTAAAAGGCTTTATACCTGTTTTATGAAAACAGCAGTTAACACAAATAGTCGCATGTCTGAGCTAAAATACAACAGATGGCAGTGATCTTCAGTCATTTTCCACAGTTTTCAGATATGGAGAAGTATCAGTAGTATATTTTTTTCTCAATTGCCCTTTTATCACAGCTAAAGAAAGACATGATTTACTTAAATACATGTAACGTGTGTGGGGTAAGGCATGCAAACACCCCAACATAGCACCAATATACTGAAATGCAACTATATAATTCATATGTAATTACATAAATCAATCTGTTTCATAAAAATAAGGATTTTTCTTCTCTCCAGATCGATATTTTCTATATATTTTTAAGTGACTATATTTATGATTTAGTAAAGTCATGATTAGTACTGAATATCATAAAGTCATTAACTTAGAACCAAATCTCCCATCCACCCACAACAGAATAACAAGGAGGTAAGAGAAAAGCTGCATTCCCAGCATACAAAGTCTGATGCTTTCTGCCAAGGAATACTGCAAAGCAAAACACATGGCTGTTAGGAATGTCAAGAAATCATTTTTGCCCTCAGGGACTCTTTGAACTAGTGAGCAGGACTGTTGTGCATGTCAGATGCCCCTGAGGAATTTGGCTGACTGTTTGAAAGCAGCATGGACAGTCCCATGAAAATGTACCCTCCGTGCTCACCAGAACTGGTGAGATTTATCCTCCTCATTGTTGCTACTGGCTTGTCTACATCTTTTTCCTGTTTCTCTCTGCTCCTTTTCTCTTTTAAAGTATTCCTCATCCAGAGTCAAATTCTGTCAGATTCTGAAGAGGATATCTAACTCCCAAGTTTAAGCATTAGATGGAACGAAGGCTTATGAAGAATTAACTAACATGACATTTTCTCTAAATTATTTGGTCTCCTTTTGTTTGGGAAGGCAGTCTGAGACCTGTGGATGTCTGAACTGGACTCGTTCTCCATATTTGTCCTAAATAAAAAGAAAAATGTAGCTCTGCTCTGGAGAGACATGTCCCAGTTTTTGCTTGGGAGACCTATCTTTGGAGAGTACATTTCCAACAGACTTCATGACCTCTTTTAAGTAGAAGAGGGCTGGAGAAAACAGGGTGAAAACTGGTACAACTGCCAACATCCTCAGTCTAGAGAGCTGATTGCCTTCACTGTTTAGAATGCAACTGCAAGCCTAAATATGACAAAAAGTAATCCTGATCTCACAGCTCAGTAATCTGTGCTGAGTGGCAGGCAGAGATCTCTTATCCGTGTTAAAACTTGTAGAGGTGTAAATGATTTTTTTCTCATATTAATGTTAGTTACTGCTGATCTGAGCTTCTCTACTCCTGCGTGATACTTGAGCAGAGCTTTATGCTTGAGAACATAAAGCAATTTCTCTGACATGGGCAACTCTGCATTTGCTGCCTCCTTTCCCACAGGAAGTTCCCTTTTAACTAAGATGAGTTAGAAGCCTTCTGGAAGTTACATGAGGTGCCTGCGGTTCTTCTGTCACTGCTGATGCTGGCGGTACTTGACTCTTCATCTGATTTTTTTTTATGTCAAGCGGACGGAGTGGAGTCTTTGCTTTGCAATTCTTTGGTCATGGTAGGAATTCTGGAAACAGTGCACTACCTGATGGCCAATAGGTATGGGACTGGACCAGTGCTCACGTGTTGGAAGCATCAGCTGAGGAAAAGGAAAATGCACACTATCTAGGCTTTTGATGAAAGGGCTGAGTGCCATTAGTAAGGCTCAGAAAACTGCTGTTCCTTGTATCCTAGCTGTTCCCATCTTCTCAAGAAGCAGCAGTTACCAGGTATTTGAGTCCAAGACACTACCTTCATCAATGAACTGTGGCTTGTGAAGGGCACTGAGTACAGGGAGAGCCAGGCCTGTGCTCCTCCTCAGATAGTGGCTGGGCACCACCGGTTTCTGAAAGCAAAGTGAGCTCACTGTCCCCCTCCAGCATTAGCTGAATTCTAACCAGGGGTGGAAGGCTTACTCTTACCGAGTGCTATGAGGTAGGAGGGGCTGGAAAGTCCAAAGAGTTTCCACAGACCTGACTTGCACTTAGTTAACAGTACAGTCCAGACGGGTTATTAACCCAGACATACATACTGCAAGGCTGCCAGGAGCCTTTCCTAAGTCAGTGATAAGATAATTTATTTTGGTGCGTGGCAGAGTTCTGCTTGGGAGGTAATGTTTTCCACCTGTTGCAATTTTAAAAATGGATAGTGTGTACATCCAAAGACTACTGATGGACGTGCATTGGCAGGGGCACACTCAACCCATTCATAAATTATTGGAGAGAAGCTCGATCGTATGCTCTTTCAGAACTATTGTCCATTTTTCCGAGGCAGTCTAGGGGTTTGTTTTAATGCCTTAGTTCTGAGTTAACAGTGCCCAGGGGCTCCTACTGAAACAGGGCTGGGCCTTCGCAAAGTCAGTAGTTTATTTACTGACTAAGAATAAAGCGCCGGGGAAGATGTTTGAAGATGTTAGCAATGCTTTTCATTAGCTGAAGGTGGCATTTAGGTCTTGATGATGGCATGTTTATTCATTAGTTTCAGTGAAATCACAGGCCTGTTTGCAGGGTGAAAGTAACAGTGAGATCTGGTGGGGCAAAAGAAAGGGAGAAAAGGCAGAGATTGTGTGTACGTTCACCCCTTTCAGGAGGAGAAACAAAAAAACAAGCCAAAGTAACAGAACATACACTGCCGTAAGTTTCTTTTGCCCCTAAGCTGTTATCAATGACATTTGTTAAGATGTATCTCCTAGATACAGCTTAACCACTGGCAAGGTTAACAAACCCATTTTGCGTGCTAAATACACTTAAAGTTTAGATGGATTAATTAATTTCTATGAGGAAAAATAGTATTTTCAGTCCCACCCTATCTTCTTCACAGGACTTTTTCTTTTTACGGTAAACCTCTATAGTTTATTGAATTGACTCATTATTTAATACAGTCTTCTTTCGACTTGGACGTGTCAAATTAAGGGGGCTGCTTTTCTCAGTACTTGAACCTGACTCTATCATCCTCCTTGCACCCCTGTTGCGGTGACTTCCCCTCAGCCTGCAAGGGCAAGACTTTAGCCTTTCCTGGCGCCCAGGAATCGCGCCTTTCCCATTCCCTGGGCTTAGTGAAAGGCAACACTCACAAACCGCACATTTTGTGTCAAGAAACCCGCATCAGGGGACACTGCAGCTGGTGACGAGAGGAAATCACTGCAGCCTGGGGCCGGGAAGGGAAGGGAAGGGAAAGGTGCCGGTACGAACAATAACTGACAAAAGCAGTAATATCATGAAGACCTCCTATTTTACAGATCCTTCCTACGGCCATGTGTGGGCTCCAGGACAGGAGAGCAGCCCAGATAACCAAGGAACCAAGGAGGGAGCCTTCCGGGTGGGATGCTGCCAAACCCTCGGCACGCTGATGGAGGGTAGATTTGGGCCGAGGAGGAGGGGTCTTCTCCTGGTGTCTTTGTTTCCGTTTCTAATGACGATGTCACACTATTTCCATGGCTGATCCTGCTGCATAGCTGGGTCGCAAACAGTTAAAATGGAGAGTAGCTTGTGCACTTTTAAAACTACATGCGACAATGTCCATTGCTCGAAGTCTGTGTTCTTTCTCCCCCCCGCCCTTCCCCAGCTTCCAGCAATCATTTATTATAAAGGGGTTTTATGATACAAATTTGATAATCTCCCATACACATTGGCACTGTTCTAATTGGAGTTGTAAGCCCATAAAATTCAAGCCCTTTGTTTTCATGAAGGCCACAAGGTTTTAAAAGATACTATTGTACCGCCTAAAACCCATAAAATTGTCACTAGGGACTGATTAAACAGTCCTGAATTGAAACAGTGCGGATTTTGTCTAGGTCCTTTTCATGCACAACAATGCTCTTTTCAACCCCCAAGACAAAAGGAGGTTTAAGGAGCGATTCTCTGGGAGATTCTTCTAAGATAACCCCATCCATATGGGAGACAAGGTGGCCAGCAGCTGAGACGAAACAACAACAACAAAAAAACACCCAGGTGACACAGAGGCTGTATTTCTCCCGGTCCTTCCCGCACATCCCAGAAGCCTGCTCCGCTCTGCCTCTCCCCCTTGGCACATGCCCCCCTGCCCAAGCAGAGAAGGGGATGCGGGTGGGAGGACCGGCGTCTCTCCATCCTCTCCGACCTCTCCTGCCTTGCAGCTGGGTCTGGTCCTCTCGTACGGAGGCCAGAGGCGACACGGAGCCATCCCGGTGGAGAGGGATGCAGCCCTGGGGAAGGC
>VYZV01025127.1:142961-187344 GCA_013401275.1 Pandion haliaetus | reverse complement strand
GAATGGGACACCGAACCTCCCCCCGGCAGATCCGCTTTCCCTTGAAAGCCAGCCGAGGCGCACACAGCACGGCCCCGTCGGGCAAACGGCGCGCAAACCTGTGATGACGCACGGAGCGCCTGGAAATAGAAACCCAGATACGCAGGGAGACAGTCTTCCAGCTGGCCGTTTTGTCGGTTCAAATTTCCCTGCCCAAACAGACATCTATAAGCTATTGTGTATAGATGATATTTACCCATCCCCGCTCTCGCCCCCCAGCCCCGCTCCCCGCCTGCCCCCGGCCGCCGCCGTCGCCCCTCCTCGTCCCGTTCTGGGTGCCCCTTCTGGAAGCAGTGACACTTCGCGGGGAAAATGTCAATAGAGCAATAACGACAAGGGAGAGGTGAGATTTATATCGGCGAGATTTGTGGGCGAGATGAACGGGGCACAAGGCTCCATTTGGCGAACTTCCCGCATATTTCTTCGGGACTGGACAGGCTCCATATAAAAGATTCCCAGGCCGTGATTACTGCAGCCACCTATCAAGCGTGCCTGGTGACAGTAGTTATCTTCCCCGCTCCAAGCACAGCCTCCCAGCCGTCCTGGGTGGTCGGAGCGAGGGGAGCACAAATACATGCCAACTGCTAGGCCGTGAACAAAAGGGAAATGTAGCCCTATGTCCCGGACCTGTTGGAAGCATTTGTTCCAGTCAAGATTTTGCATTTGTTCAGATCTGGAATAATAGGTGATTGACGCCTTCCCACAATGTGCTTTAACTCTCTGGGATAAATCGGAGCTTGTTCCTTGTTGTCATGGTTTTCAATAGGGTTCAATGGGATTGAACCACTATCGACTCTGCTTTACGTCTCCGGCAGCCCCGGCCATACAAATTTATTAGTTATGTCTTTTTAAATGAGATTAAATTGAAACGACGTGGCCGTCCTCGGCGGAGCGGCTCCTCCCGCGGTCACCCTGTCCCCTGCCTCCGGCTGCCCGTGTCACCGCCGGGGCAGCCCGCAGCCGACGGGAGGTGGGCGAGGGTCCGGCCCCCCCGGCCCGCCAGGTACGGCCGTGCTCACCTGCCCGCCTGGCAGCCCCCAGCCTGGCCAGCAGCCCCGCTGCTGCCCCGTGCTCCCAGCCACCCCCAGTATAAAAGGAGGCTGAGAAGTGCTTATTAATAACTTGACCCCACAGGCAAACATTTGCTGAATGCCTGGGCTGGAGCAGAGTTTCGGGGGGGCGGCCAGGGGAGGGGGCGGGGGCTGGGGTTCAGAGAGGCACAAACTTATACAGTATCCGAGGTGGTTCTCAAGAGGAGTTTGCCAAGGACACTCTAAAGAAAGTGTAAAAAACTTTGCAAGGAAAAAAAGTCAGGATGAGAGAGAGTCTACTTCAGTGACCTCTCTTAGCCTTTTAATCTATTTAACATCCTAAGCCCACACTGATGTGTAGAAATAAGTAAATGGTACTCTTCAGGCCTTAAGAGCTCTTCAGCATCAAATATTTGCACTTACTCTTAGAGTTTTTCTCAAATAGCGCAAGACACATTCTCCTTGGACGAGCTGAGCTGTCTAAATATACCTACGCATTGTTATCTGCGGGAAATAGTTCGCTTCAAAGGGAGAACGTAATAACCTGAAATGCTTCATCTCTTGTTTTGCTTGGGACCGACTTGGATGCTTTTCAGCTCTGGCTGCCCAGCCTCATTTCGGGGTTTGCCGTTTCAGATTTCACCCTCTCCCATGACACTTGGGCATTGGGGCCGGGGGAGCATTCTCCCTCATGGGACCCAGGCCCCGCGGTCCCCCTGGGGATGGCACCCCTTGACCCAGGGGTGGGTTTACCGCTCACCCCTCTGCCCAGGCCGCCCTGCCGCCCCGCGGTGGCCCCGGACGACTGGGAGCCCCAGGGGCCCACCAAGAGCAGCCTCTTACCCAACGGCACCCACGGGGATGAGACGGGACAGGCGTTTCTCCGGGGGTGCTGCACGTAAGCGGCAGCGCCCACGCGTGTGCTCCACGAGCCCGGGGTTCTCAGGGGTGAGACCATGTCTGTCTCTGTGGGCCCAAAGGGGATGGCTGCATGTGCTCGGCCGCCCGTCCCTCCTGCTAAATCTACAGAAACACTTCGGGGGCCCGGTGCATTTAAATGAATTTTCACACTTCCAAAGGGGTAAAGAAAAAAAAAAATTTAAAATTAAGAATGTTTGTTGGTTTCCACACTGTTCACAGCGCACTTTTCAGCCCGCTGGCCGCCGGCTGTGCTTGGTTGTGGCTCATGTGAAACAGGGCAGGAAAATGAGGAGCAGGGGAAACCAGCAGTGTGCCCGCGGCGGCTGGAGCCAGGCGAAGGGGGGATGCGGTGGCTGTGGCCCTCCGTGGGGATGCCCCCCCACCCGTGGCCACCTGCGGAGGTAACAGTCTGCAGAGCGGAGTGGGCTGCTCGCACCCCAGCAAACCCCAGGGGTCTCGGAGGGAGACGGCCCCCCGTTTGGCCCCTGCCCTTTTGGGATATCCTGGGGCTGGGTCGGACCGTCCTGTCGGGGCTCCCGCTGCCCTCTTGCCGGGCTGCCCTCCTCACCGGCCCCCGCCGGGGAACTTGGGCTGTTAAAAACACCTCCGACCACCTGAGAAAATAGCGGCTTTTTCTCTCATTCTCTTTTTTTTTTTGAATGGGCTCATTTATTGTGCTCGGTGGAGGATTGCAAAGCAGATTGACCAAATCGATGTATGTGGGATGCCGAAATCGAGCATTTTCCTGAAATGGTTGATTGTTGTCTACACCTTGAGAGGAGGAGAGGGAAAAGAATTTTTAAAAAAAGAATTTACATCAATAGAAGTGGTCGTCTGGCTCTGGTTGATGTAGTGTCGGCTTTAAGGATGAACTCTCCATAAGGCTGGGCCAGATGAGCGTGGGGCAGTGCTAACAGCCAGGAGAAGCCCTCTTGCTGGAAGGCTTCCAGGCTCTGTTGCAGACTGGATGCGTTTGCCGTGTTAGGTTAAATCCCGAGGATAAAAGCTACCGGGACAACACACACCGCCAGGCTGACACCCATGGGTCGGTTGATGACTTGGGAACTGGGGCACAGAAAATGAGTGACTTAGCAAACATCACAAAAAAGCCTGTACCAGAGCTGGCAAACGAACCCCCTGACCGAGAGCTTCCTTTCTCTAAAATGTATTTTAGTAATTTAATCTGTATACAACATATCTGCAAGGGAGTTAAACTCAGTACTTTGACTTTACTGAAAAGAAAACCCAACCTCACAGAATTCAATGTGAATTTTAGAACTGATTTTAAAACAGGCACGATTTCACCTTTCTAGAAAAACAAATAATCCTCTACTTCATTTTTCCAATAATGAACATTTCCGTAACTTTACACCCTTTTCCTTCATCATCTCCTGAAAATAGTATCGTTCCCTCTCAACAACCTTGCCTTTTTGCTTTGCAACTGGTGTTCATCATGGTACATTTTCTAATTAGGGCAATATTGTGGAAGGAGTGTCATGTTCCCTAAAGGAAGGATTGGTTTCTATATATTTCTGTATGTTGTATTTGTCTCTCTTTCCCAGTAGAATAATGTAACTTGCTTTTGGCTGTACCTTTTTCCACTTCCTAATACTTCCTAACAATCTATATCTTTTTCTGCAGCTCCTTTATTTCTTCTTTTCATGAGTATTCCCCAGTCTAAGTACATACATACATTGACTTGAACCTGTTAAGAACCTCAACAAAAGTAAATTTCTTTCTTTCATGGCTGATTTTGAAGATTCTTATTTTCTGGTGTGCTAACTTCCATCCCACCTGAATCATGACTCTCTCTGCTATCAGTCTTCTTTTGGTTTTACAGAGCTCATAAATTAAATAATAATTATTAAATCTGATACGTGCAAAGCATGCTATCCAAGGCTTACACTTTCTCTGAAACCCTCAAATTTCTATTCTGCATTTAAACAAGAGACTTTACTCCTTGGAACAGGGATTACCCACACCAGTGGAGGGTTCAGGATTGAGCTTTTCATTTGCTCTGTGTGATCATCCTGGAGGAATTATTTTGCAAATTGACTGCAAGCAAAGCAGCAAGGAACAAGCCCTCCCAGCTCTCTAAGTTGGTTTGGGACAAGCTTGTGCAGAGCTGAACTGGCGTGGATGTGAGCGGGGCTGCCCAGCTGCCTGGGCTTTCCTTCCCTTGGGCTCTGTGGAGCCCAGCTCTCAGGAAAGGCTGAGGGGATGGGGCTTTCACTTCCCTGTCAGCACGCTCCCCTTGGGAAAGTGGGGAACGGCCACTGGGCTTACCTGGGTCATGAAACTGCAGCAGTCACTCTGTTACCTGCCGGCTGGCTGGAGTACCGGCTCTGTACCTACCACCACTGCAATGCCATTCCTCCCCCCTTGCCCCATTTCCATCCCACACTCTCAGCCTGCATGGGATGTACAGGGGGGCAGGAGTGTGAGGCCCCTTCCCTTCCCTGTTATAACACATCTGTGCGGGATGCTCAAGGGTGTAGGTGGTATGTCTGGAGGCCAGAGGGCAGCCAGTGGCACCGATGACCTTGAAAGGGGATGCTCGCAGGCAAAGGCAGTGACCGCGCCCCAGATACAGTTAGTGTTTAGCCTTCTAACCACCCTTCACTTCAGTGGGAATCAGGTGCCTAAAGCCCCTTGAGAGTCTGGCCCCAAAACTGAAGTGGGTGGTGCTAGGAAAACGGGGTGAATGGTAAGACAAAAATAAAGTCCTTAAGCAGTTGTTGAGAAACTGCAATAGACAGGAATGTCCCTGAGGGAAGCTGTCCTGCTCGCCAACACCATCGCCTTCCACAGACCTTCACAAAGACAAAAGGCATTTTGTGTTTTGGACAGTTTACAACGGTATATATTGGATTTCAATGTATAATTGTTTATTCTGCACTGTAAGGTATCCATTACATCTTTAAGTAGTCATTACATTCTGATAAATATCCTCTATTGGTTAAATTCTATTGAATTCTGATGCATAACCTCTATTAGAATTAAATAAGTAGCCAAAATTGCAGACTTTTAAAAGGTCCTTTCATTATTTTCATAAGGCATTATTTTCTTCCTCTATGCCATGCCAAGTCACCAACAGGCAGCAGTGCACACTGACTGACTGGCCATCACATACTGGTGAGCAGACTGCTGCCAAGCTAAATATTTGTTTCCTATTAGTGAGCCAGTAAGTTGGGCTTTTTCTCAAGCCATTAGGTTTCACAAACCTCCTGTGATCATAATTGGTTTTGAGACTTCTGATCATCTACCAAATTTAGTTGAGGCTTTTTTTGTTTGCAGATGGCAGGCAGAAAATAAGATTGTGTGAGCCTTGCACTTTGAGAAATCATGCTAAAAAGGCACTTGTAGCTCCCAACTGAGAATGTTAAGGCAAAGGTGTCTCATGGCTGTTTTCAGAACTGAAAGATTTGTCTCTGCTACTGCAGGTAAAAAGACATGAGCACAAAAAATCAACTTTAAAATTGCAGTCTGTAGTTTCTTGCCACTCTTGGGGTGAATTCTTTCATTTACACACTGTTGACTGCAGCTGCCTTTGAAATGTTGAGTAAAGTAACTCTGCTGACTTCAAGAGCGTTCAGCTGGGTGAAGCACTGCTGGCTCTGGCGTGCCACACAATGTGATAGAGAGGCTTTGGCTGTACAAGAAGTTGCTATGAGGGAGTTTACAGGGGAAAGAGTCACTTCCAGTCCATAGCAATAAAATTGGCTTTTATGTTTGACTGTCCATGGGCCAAAGCCCAGATCCAAATGTTCCCACTTCCACATGTAATTAAAAATCTGCATCTGAAGTTTTCAGCTTTGCCCTGACTCGATATTGAGCTGCTTTTTTGCTCCTGCAAATGTATATTGTAAAGAGGGCTGTTCTAGGTTTGTGCAGCAAGAAGCTATAGTTTATTTTCACACACAACAAACTTCCAAACTAAGCAGCATCAAACTACACACATCTAACTTTATATATTTTATACTTGAAAGTGCATACACACACTTTTGATGCTCATTATTTAACATAATAATGGTCTTTAAACCTTACAGTAGATGATTGATCTTCTTTTCTTCCTCAGTGTCTGTCTCCACAGCTCTCTTCTGGTTTTCTTCCATTCTCTCAACCCATGATTTAGCTCTTTTTGTCCTCATTTTTCCCTCTCCACAGTTTCCATTTTAAAGCTTTTTTGCAGTCATTTTCTGACAGTAACGTCAAGTGCTGTACATACTCTACTATCAGAGGTTGCATTAAGAAGCCAGGAGAATGTGTGGCAATTTCTCAATCTTGCTGCAGTTTCTTAAATGCCATTAATAATGAAAACCGAACAGCAAAGCTTCCAAAGGTCCCCAAACAACCCCAGACTGGAATATTTGGTTATGAGACAATAGCTGAAAGTGTGTTTTCAGATATGACTTATTTTAAGCTTGTGGACAGAGTCTGGTAAAGTCACTGGGTCTCATTCTGCTGTCATATTATACATTTGTAGCCCCAAAGGGCAACAAGGACTCCAATGAGGCAGTTATAGTTTGGGTCAGATGTAGAAATTTAGTCATTTATTTGAAAGATATGAAAATGAGTTTATGCAGCTACTTTTACATATAGTGTGAATATAAATGTCTCACCAAGTTATTTTCTCAAAGGTTCTTTTACACAGTAATTATCAAAGTCCAACTTTAGTAAGACGGCAACATGATCTGAAGTAGCATGTGTTAGATGAGAATGGAGGAAGATCTGAAACCTAATTTTGGCTCTGCCACTCTCATCCCACATGGCTTCCTTGATCTATTTCTTTGCCTATAAAACGGAGTCAGATTCTATTGAATCAGCTATCTCATACAGCTGCTGTGGTTGTACATGGTATGACTGGTGAGTATCCATATAGTGCATTAACAATATGAAATGCTGTCAAAAATTCTAAATAAGCACTTGTATGAGATTGTGGGGACAGGTATTTCATGAAAGCATTTGTGCTTCATTCTGGACTTGTGTGTGTGCCGTGCTTTTGTTCACTGAAGCTATTTAAATGGCCACAGTTCTTAAGGCAGAGAAGTTACGAATCATGTGTGGAAACAGCTGCAGCAAGAACGTTTCAAAAGAGAAGTTATTTGGGGGTTTTACTCCCCTGCAGACCGAGTGACATCATATTAAGTAACAGCTTCCAAAATGTGACTGCTGAAGCTCCCGTAAAAGATCCAGGAGCGATTTCTCATAAAGTTTTCAGCCAGGCAGTAACACTGTTAAGAAAAGAAAGAGTAATTTTTACTGATGGGCAGCAATTAACAATGTAGGAAAGTCCACTTTTCTTTCACACCACTTCAGTCTCGCTTGTCGGCACGCTGCTCTCCCAGCGCAACTCCACGCTGGTGCTCAGCTGCTGAGCACACAACCAATGCCTTGTGAGAAGTTAACATTTATGAATACTCACAGACATACTTTTGGGGTTTTTTTGACTTTGAGTGGACTTGTGTGATGATTTGCAGCCATGTACTCCCCTTGAGGTTACTGTGGGCAGGGGTGGCGTGCGCTGGAGAGCAATTTGAATCCCTGCAGATGCAGAAGCAGGGCAGAGTCTGTATCAACCTCTTGTCCTACAAAAACAGCCAGCAAATCCCCCGGTGGGCTTGTCAGAGAAGGAGCTGGCTCAGGCATCAGACAAACCCTGAACACACAGGCTACGTGAAAAAAGGAGGACAGAAAGCCAAGGGGCTGGAAGAACACACAGTAACTAATAGTGAATAAATGACTGCTGACCCTCCCCATCTCTGCCCTCCTTTTCAAGCTGATCTCAGAGGAAGGTTGTACAACAGCTGTTTTCTTAGGAGTCTTTAGTCAGCTCCACACATATTTTTAAACTCAGCCGAATCATCTTATAACTTCTTCACTGATTGGTTGTGTGCTGACATCCTTCCTAAATTAAAATGCTCAGAAATAATATCTTTGGCCATCTTGCCTGTGATAATCTCTCAGCTTTTCGCAGGACAAATGCTAACCACTTTAAACACCTGGTGGTCAGGTCTGTTAGATTCAGAGCAGTTTACTTTTTGGGTACTGCAGCTAAGTGAGAACTCTCACCGAAATGCTCAAAGTTATGATATTCCCCAACTCAGGTTTGGGAATATCCCTTCCTGCCTCGGGTCTTGGGCATTGGATGAATATAAAAACCAGTTCCAAGATTTCCTCCCTCATATTGCAGTGCTTAAGCCTACTGACAGGAAGGAAGAACAGTGGATGATTAATTTTACAACAAAACATTCCTGCCAGCCCTCTGCAGCTAAATGGAACTTGTGGTGACTGAGGCATTTATGGAGAATATTTCAAAGTGAGATATATTTATCCCATGACAACACTCTATTACCATGACATTTTGTGGTATACCTTTAATAATGAGTAACCTTTGTATAATAGTTTTCATATGATGGAATTTGTTACATTGGTGAAACAAAGCTACTTTACTATTTCTGGAGCAGACACATTCCAATCTTTTTTTTTTTTCTTTTTTTTTTTTTTAATACGCTTTCCTGCCCTGTTCCTCATCCAGTCAGTGAAAACATCCATTGATTAACAATACAGTTAAAATTCCAGCTCACATAATCATCTGTATTATGCCCGACATCAAACAGATTTACAGAACTTAAAGTAATGATTAATAGTACTGGCTTTAGAAGGCTGACTTGTGCATTCTGATCTGTTGCATTCAATTTAGTAGGCATTTAAGGTTAAAGAGTCAGCATAAGATTGCACAATCGATATTTAACTTGATAAATATTTTAAGTTTCTTTACACCAGCAGCTGGTTTTATTCTTTTAATCAAAGAATTGTTTTGTAAAGCTATTCTGCACTTTGGTCCATAACAAATGTTTACTTTAGAGCAGGAAGAAGTTCATCTGTGCTCACACAGTTACATTATGCATGTTATCCTGTTGCAATGTGGGAGGAATTACATTTGCAAATAGAAAGTAAAGATGGAATGACAGAGGGGAAAAAGCAAACACTATTTGTAGTGCCCTATACCACAGACACATCTCAAAGTACTGAAGAGGAACAATTGAAAAAGGGGTGTTAGGAATGATTCTTCAGAAATCCCAATGATTTGCATCCAGCTCATGGCCAATGAGCACAACTGTGTCTCGCGTTTGGACTTTAACCGCAGGGAAGGTAGCAGTGCCGGTACTGACAGGAGGCA
Organism: Pandion haliaetus; assembly: GCA_013401275.1. Classification (NCBI taxonomy): domain Eukaryota; kingdom Metazoa; phylum Chordata; class Aves; order Accipitriformes; family Pandionidae; genus Pandion; species Pandion haliaetus. Next base: position 178,170 of record VYZV01025127.1, on the reverse strand, counting down.
GCAGGGCCACGTGCACAATGGCTGAAAGAGCGACCACCCAAAGTGACGCATTTCAGTATTGAAGATGCACAGAGACCTGTATCAGTTGACCTCAGCCTGTGACCAGCGGAGTAAAGAGTCAGTAACTCAGAAAGGTAACTTGGGCTCTGCTTTTCAATGGCTTTGTAAATCAGCATAAGCACCTTATAATGAATGCAAAAGTTTCTTGGTAACCAAGTGCAACTGAGATGGGATTGGGAAGCTGGGGGGTTCCTAGGGGCAAACCTCTAGCAGCATGCAGAGTCCCAGCTGCTCTTTTTGTACAGTACTGCCTGAAACACCACACAGAAAAAAGCGAGACCGCTAGGAAATATTGCAGTGCCCAGTTGAAAAGTGTACATGTGCATCTTCTGATTGCTTGGGTCCCGAAAATCAGGAGTCTCAGAATCTGCCATCAGGAGTCTTGAAATGGAGATGAAAAAACAGGGCAGAAGTCTCATTCGTACAGTGGCAGCAAGACAGTAAGAACATGTGTTTTAATACCCACAAAAGCAGATCTTAAGCTTCCCTGGACCTAAAAAGGTATTTTGTGCCACTGGGTGCTTCCAGGCTACTTTTTCGCACTCTAAATAAGCATTTGGCTTGGGATGCAGAGAAAAAATACTGCTTCACTTAAATAATGTTACAGTTTTGTGTTTTTTGGTCCTCAGAGGGTTTTAATTTGTTTGGATGTGACAGCTGTATTGCAGCTGGAGGCAGAATACTCTCTGTCTTTCTTTAGTGTCAATGGCAACATTTTTAGAAATTTCCTGTATTGCCTTATTTGGCTCTTTTATTTCTTCCAGCTTTTATTTTAGGTAATTAATCTTTGTATGCAGAGTGTTTAAATCTATGTTCTTCCTGCCTCATTTTTGATCCTCATATGCTCTGTTTGGTGTTTCACTTATGCAGTAACTGCTACAGCAACAATTTCCCTTTTCCTTTTTCAGATCCAGAAACTCAGGGTCCAGAATTTGCCTATGACTAGCATTTGAATTGCATGTTACATTTTGGGTGCCACACCTAGTGAAGGGCGGCCTGGCTCACTGCATCTTCAGATTATTCTTCTGCATCTGCAGTCCAATCATTTGAGTTACACTAGCTATAAACCATTGTAGTGCAAAACAGAATCAGAGCCTGGATTTTTAGTCCATTGTGAAGACCTAACACTCACTGGCCAGTGTGATCTCTAGTAGATTTTATCAGCATAAGATAACTGCATTTATGCAAGGCACCTATGCCAGTTCAAACACACCAAAAATTAATATTGACTAATAAGCTGTCAATACTCTTTTAAATAAAGCTAGTGTCTTCTCTTCAAAACAAACCACAATCACCCCCAAAACAATAAAGAGAAATAAAGTACAGATAGACCTACGAAAGCCAGGGAGCATTGATTTTGGTTTATATAAAACTAGATTCAGCGTGTATGTACATCTCAATAGCCCCACTGACTTTGTGGAGCTGCACTGATTTAAACCAGTTAAGCTGCTGGCTCTAGATATTTTATTCCTTCCCTTATTGGCTTACCATGCCAGGCTTACCGAACAGACAGGAGAAATGAAGGCTTACAACACTTGAAAATGAGCTGAAATTTTGCAGTGCTGGTTAAGTGTTTAACTGCTCATCAAGGTTAACAACATGTTTAGTGTGCACACATGAGGGAAATCTTAAACAAGTGGATTTACAGAGACAAGCCCTTGCTAGATTGAGAGTATAAAGGTCTATAGCTACAAGTTGGAAGATAATTACTTGAAAATATTTCTATAAAAATAAACCATAAACCTCCACGACAAGCTTCAGATAATGTCATGGGAACAGGCTGCATGCCAAGAAACAGCAGGGAAGGTAAGAGCTACTGCTCACTCCTCTGCATCCAGCAGCACTCCAGCACGGACTGTCCACTCCCAGCCCGGCTGGATGCCCAAGTTGGGCTCGTCTGGCCAGAAAATTACATCATACAAATGGGAATAACAGAGAAGAGAATCAGGCACCACAGCATCTAGACTCTTCAGCATCTTAGAGGAAGGATTGCACTAAACAGAGTTTCCATCCTCAGTTCAGAAAACTCCCTTGCTCCCTTTTTAATTTTTTTTCTTTTTTCTTCTTCCCTTCAGTGTCATATATAGCTATCCCATGGCATGACAGCTGGCACACAGCACCAGGTTACAGCTCCTGTAGTCTGCAATAATGCACACCCATAAACTTTTGTTGAAAAATCTGCCATGTTTGTCCATTCCTATGGAGCAGTTTAAAGATACACTTGCCATTAAAAAAGTATAAAGATATTTGAGCTGGCAAAGGCAGAGTTTGTGTTGGCATTTTGGGCACCGAAGCGGGAATGACAACATACTGCAGGTTGCAGTCTGGGCACAGCCTGTAGCAGTTTACCTCTGGAGCATATTGGCAGTATGTTATGACCCTTCAACCAGTGGAAAGGACAGTGCCAGGGCTCCTGCTTTTTTGCTACCATCTTCTTGGTCTTTCCGAATTACTTACCATCCCTTTTGTCTGAGAAAACAGTCAACAGCAAGTAAGCAGCATGGTTTCTGTGTCTGTAGGTTTGAACTTCTTTTCCTTGCCAGGTCTTTGCCTGGGACATAATCTGAGACATATTTTAGCCTATTAAAAAAGAATCACTATAATTAGCATTCAGTATCAGTATTTTAGAGGAGTTACACAGTTCAAAATGATATATTTACACCAGAAATAATATATTGTGCTCACTGTAATCTTTGTTTAAGGTCACTATGCAAGCAAATATTTTCAAGTGTTTTCAACATTTTTTTTTTTTCAGGTATAACACAAAAAACCATACTATATTGTTGCTCCTAATCATGAGCTAATTATAATCATATTATAATGGACAACCTGGCTTCTAAGGCCATTTTGGGAAATTATATCCTGCAAACACAAAAGCTAGAAATGAACCTTTTTTGAAAGCTGAGTTTCTTTCATGTTGATATGATGTCAGGACTTGGGGCTTTAAAGGAAAAAAATCAGATTAGTATAAATCTGTGAGACTCACCAGCCCAACAAAGGCCTCATCCCTTTGCTCTGACTATATAAAATGCATTTCCAGGGCATCTGCATTGTGTTTGTATCCACTTTAACTTTGATGTTCATTGGCAAAGTGAGGCCCTTAGTTTAAATAACAATCTGCACTACTATCTTTTACAGCAATACAGTATCACATTTCAATGTTGAAGAATAAGAATTGTTCAGGGGGCTCAAATTAAAAGGTAGTGGAGAATCAGAAATATTGGCTGAGCCCTAAATGCCACGAGACAGTGATTTTTAATGGGAATCTACTCTTTTAGGAAGGAAAAAGTTGGCTGAGGTTTTCCTGCAACTTGGCTGTTTGATCCTGTTCAGAAAGACAAACTGAGGTGACAGGTGATTTTAAGGCCTCTAAAGCTGTGTGTTGAGAAAAAAAACAACCTTTGTTAGGTCTGCTGGCTTGAACTCACAGCAGCAACAGTACATGCTTCAGGGAATTAAGCTCACTGACAGTCCTGTGGTACTCAGTCCCATAGCAGGTGGGATGAAGGAGATCAATCCAGTCTGATGGATTCAAAATTAAACAGTACGTTTTCGAGTTCTTCAGTAAAATGAGTTGATGGAAACAGTTATTTTCCTGGCAACTGGAGGATTAATGGCCCAGTGAATGCTGGAGCCAGTAGCATGTATGCCACTGACTAATCCCCTTTACCAGAAGTTAGTAAGGAGCTCAGAGAATGAGGGCTTGTGGAAATGCATTTAGGTTTTTGTTGTACATGTTCTGTGCATAGGTATTATGTTGCCTTCTCTAGGGTAGGCCAGCTGGCATAAACAGTAAAAAAAATCACCTAAATGTTAGAGGCTCATACATGGGACAAGTAAGCTCCTGGGACCTGGTCATGTGAAGAGAACAGTCTGTTTTCACCCTTCCTGCATTTCTTTCTTCGTAACAACCTGAAATATTTCATGGCAGCATGAAGACAACAACAGAAAAAGGGAATCCTAGCAATGCTTATTTTTAAAGTGTCTTTCCTTCCCACGCAAGGTCCTTTAAGACTGGCAAGTAAAAAGCTCTTGTCAACCTTCCACTCTATTTCTATGGCTCCACAATGTGCTCTCCCTCCTTGCATCCTTCTGCAGCCGCTGCTGGCTCTTTGTTGTCTGGAGACTCACTAGGATTCTAACATTTTACCTAAATTGCTCAGTGGAAAAATATCAGAATATTTCATTTCATCAGCTTGAAGTGCTTTGCTTCTCTATGGTTGAAGCACTTCAATACAGCTGTAATATTTTGACTTTAGCAAAATAACAAAATACCCTAAACTGCAAGCACTGAAGTCAATGCAAAAAGATTGAAGCTTGCTGTGAGTGTCTTTTTTATGTGTTTCATGTCATGAGCAATTTTGACTTTTTATTCTGATTCTAAGCAAGAGGAAAATTCTTTTTTTGGGGGGGGCAAAAAGAAGTTTCCCTAAGAATTTGAAAAAGAAATTCCAAATTTTGTTCTGTTCTAATAAAAATAGTTATTGCCCAACCACTGTTTGCTCATAACAAAAATATGGTTCCAGAAATTCCTTCAGAATTTAGTCTTTTGTTTATCATTAGCTATACCACGACATATAGATTGACAGGTTCCTGTAGGAGAACACAGAGAAGCTGAGAGATTTATTGTGGAAATTTGCATTTGTCTTTGCCTGACCATGCTCTTCTTGGGCTTAAAACAGTGCCTAAAACTGAGGCCATTCAACAAAATTAACCGTAAGGTAGCCTGATCTTTCAGTCTATCCAGATGGATAGCTAAAGGTTTGTCCAGTCTCCCTGTGTCAGCATGAGATTCAAACACACGTGGCCCTCCCCACACATTAGGGTGCCACGTGCTCCTCTCCTATCCCAGCTGGTCAAAGGATCCCCAAACCACAGGAAACCTCTGGGCTTCACTGCAGCCACAGCTTTGCCCAGGGCTCCCTACCCACAGCACCCCATGAAAATGGGCTTTCCCTTTTGTTTTAGCCCTATCCCCATCATGCTGTCCAACTCCCCGTTGCCCATGTGTGTCAGCCTGCCAGACCCCCTCTTCTCCCGAGCCCTGTGTGGGGCCGTGCAGCGGCAGGTTGGGTAACTTTGGGTGAGCCGTGAAGTCCATGCCTGGCACCTAAAAGGTCTCTGCCATTAACAGGAAGAATATAGAGCTCAAAAGCATGTACAGGAGCCAAAACTAGCCCCATTCAGTGATGCAACTTCTATCCCAGAAGGGTGTAGAGGTTGCAATCGAGTCATATGAAATTATCTTCTTGCTAACTGGCAAGGCAACTCATGTCATCCCAGCAGTCCATAAACCACTTCAGAACCAGAGCAGAGATTTAATTTGGTTTTTTGTCCTCAAATGAGCAAAGTTATGTTGGTGAGTCACACATGCCACCAGGCTTGTCCCACAGCCCAGAAAAACCTGAACTTACACTCCCAACCTTTTCTAGACTCTTCTCTCTGGAAAAAAATTAAATTACTCCAATAAATGAATAGTAATTGAAAAGAACCTACTCTCTGAAGTTCAGTGGTTGACTGCAGCTCATCAGACTTCAGAGGGGTGAAAAGCCCTTTTGTGTGTGAGTAAAACACAGTATGTGGTTTTCCTCAGTTGGTTCACCTTCTTCTAATTTTATATATATAAAACACTATATAAAATAAAATGCATTAAAACCTTAACTGCAGTTACAGCTTCTATGGAATCAATACTGCTTTAAAATAAATTGGACCACATTTATCTTTGTTTCATTTCTGTTTACCTCAAGTCACTTTTCACATCTAAAAAAGCATGTCTATGATCAAAACACAAGCAATTCTGAAGTCAATCTGGGAATACTTTGAAATGTTGTAACTATTTTGCTTCCCAGGAAGAATCTTAGCAAGCCTAGGAATTCTTGCTGTTGACTGCAATGTGTCTTCTCGGCCTTTCAAGGTCACAAATGTAAATGTCGAAGGGATATTGTGAATTTCTGCAACTGAACAGCCATTCCATTCTCTGTAACTGAGATTTTCAACCTAGCAGACTGGGATCAAGGGAGTCAATGTAGCCAAAGATCTGTCCTGATTTCTGTAAGGTAATTCATGAACTTTGAAAGTGGAATCAGCTGAAGTGTCAGGTACAGAGATAAGGAGGGAAATCTTTGTGTTGTGGATACAGATCATTGCTTCAAAATCTTACTATGTCCAAAACCAGTGAAAGGTACTGCACAGGTGAAAGAACTACTAAATATGAAAGCCACAGTAGAAAAATAATGGAGAGTTCCTTGGTTCTGCTCATGTCTTAACAAAATCAGTTTAAAGCCATAAAACTCCCTCGCTGATATCGGAAGATCCAGCAGGGAAAAAACCTGGAGGGTGAATAAAGGCACAAAGATACCCTGAAGAAGGACTTTTGAAAGACCGATTCCAACTGACATATGTATTATGTCAGCTTCACTTTCTTACATGGCAGAAACCCCCAGTGCCAGCGAAAGGACCATGCTCTGAATGTGCAAAGGAAATGGAGGTTCTTGGAAAGAAGCAGGAGATACTGAACTCTGGGCAACAGGGAGGGAAAGCAATGCAGAATGCAACCGGCACATGTGCAAGCTGACTTGTCACAATTCATAGGAAAAGAAAGAAGAAAACATTAGGAGGAAACCTTGGTAGTTTCTTTTATTTTATTTTCTTCCTGTGAGCTGAATGGTAAATATTGGAAGTTCTAAAAAAGAAAAAAAACAGGAAAAGACATTTTATGTGATTTTTTTTTTAAATACAAGCATTGATTTTTTTAAAAATTTAAAGTTAAATTGATGTTACTCTTGCTGCATTTCAATCCTTCAAAATGTTATTTCAGGTCTTATTTTATTACAGATATTTTGTTTCCTATACTCACAAGGCTTAGAGACTGAGGCTAATTTTTCTATTTTCTAATGTAAGATTTTTCTTAATGTAGAGGTGTGTCAACAGAAAAAGAATTTGTTGATGTACTTTCACATGCAGGGTAGCTCCTTCCATAGTCTCAAGATGTTTTACACTGTATAATGTTTATTTATTTAAAAACTACCCCTAGCAGGAGTTTCTAAATGATAACTAAATTACACATATACACACTTTCTGTTCTTCAATAGGCAAAAAGAATTTCTGATTTTAATTATTTAAAAATATTTTTCTCTCAATATTTCTAATTTTTTTCCTGGGACAGAAAAAGGTGAAAAAAGGTTTTTTCAGTACCCTCAACATTTCCGAAAATGTCTAGTTTTGCATGTTCGCTGGTACCACCAATAACCTGTGGTTCAGCTTGAGATCTCAAGCAAATACAAGCTGGAAATGTTAGCCATGGCCAAGACAGGCCCCCCAAAAGATCTGCTGCTTCCACTGCCCACAAATGGAGGACCTCTCCTCAGGCCAGGGGAATCCAGGTCCAAAACATGGGTACAGGTGCTGTGGATTAGGTGCTCCTGGGTCCAGCACTTCCAAGGCTGAGCAGATCCACCAAGCAGCCAGTGCACAGATGACCAGCCTGTGCATCATACATTCAGGACACTGCGAATACATCAGACTTGTTTCACGCGCATAAGCCAACGGCACAACAGAGATGCACTTTGTCTCCAGACACCCTATGCATGGTCTGAGGTGTTAATGTACGCATGCGAGCTGTCCAGGGCTTCCAAGCGTCTGGAAGCTCCAAAGAAGTGGCTAAATTCCTTTTCCATCTGGAGATCATTTACACACAACATCCATGCTAGCTGTCGTGCTGTTCCCTTATCTCTTGAATGACAGGCAGGAATGACGAAGGCAAGAGGAATTATTTATATTCATTGCTTTTGTTTATATTCCACATAAACAGAATCTTCTAAGTTACTGAAACTCGGCATTTCCGTGGCGCTGCAGGACAGACCTTCCCGCAGGAGCAACACCTCCTCTGCTCTGCTTATGATAACCCCAATTTTTATCTGAACACCTCACTCCCAGAACACCTGTGTAGGCAAGTGGACATGCAGTAAATGTGGTGTCTTAACCTCATTTTTTTTTTGCCTTGCTCTCATTGCAGGAGAGTGCATGAAGCCTTCTGGCCTTCGTAGTGTAACAGCGAAGGGGGGCTCTGAGGATGGCACAGGAGCAATTATATGTCAGCAGATTACGGGGACAACTCCCTGCCCCACCATTCAGCTCTGCTCAGTTTCAAAGCCTGTAGTTGCTCTCCAAGCAGAAAATCAAGTGATGCCAAGGAGTCCCCCAGTTGGTATCAGAGCAAGGGTTGCTACAAGGCTTCCTCACAAGCCAGCGCCTCCAGCTCCGGCAAAACTGTCGTGTGTTGGCCAGGTGATTCAGTAACATTGATAGGGTATTTGACAGAAGATTCTGCCGCAGCGAAGACCTGCCTGAGCTGGCCTTGCCACAGGCTGGAAGCAGTACGCAGGTATCTACCCCCCTCTAGAGGTAAAAGCCTGAAGCATCTGTTTCAGGAGCAAAAGCACTTTGCTCATTCCAAGCAACTGCAGTGGTCCAGGCTCTCCTGGCTGCCACACCACTAACACAGCTGATGAATTAGGTTGTATTTCTTGCTGCGGAGATTGAATGCTCCCATCTTCAGCGTTTCCCGTTTGTAGAAACTCTGTATGCCTCTGTAAAGTGGGTACAAACTGACCGGTGGGTCAGTGAGATTGTAAATTACAGACTCCTGCTCAGGTATAGGAAACTGTAAATGGTAAAAGGCAGTGGAGAAATCAGGTTTCTAACTCAGTGTTCACTGCACAGAAAAAAAAATCCACCACAAATAGTGGGGGGTTTATATATTTCTTAATATTTTGCCACCTTTGGTTCGGTCTAAATCATACAGCCATTGCCCATGTCTGAGGGGAATAACTAGATCTGGGGTTTTTTTGCACATTAATCACAAGACTCCAAAGTTTTGACAAGCCCTTAACAAATGTAGCACATACATAGATAAATATATGTGTGGAGCCCCTATATCTGAGCTGCTCTGAGCTCTACCCTCCCAAATAGAATCAGCATCTCATAGGCACCCTGGAGTGACACAGAAAACTTGTAGTTATCACAATTACTACGCACAGATATGCCAGATTTCCAGTACGAATGTGGAAATACGTTGCATGACTGTTGCAAACCCATCTGAAGATGGTGGGCTCGAAAATATTAGAAGGACAAGAAACTGTAAGATATTTTACTTCGTAAGGTACCTTACCTAAAACATGCGGAATAATGCAATGCAAACAATCACATTATTGTGTTAAAACTGATTTGTCAGAAAGACACCACGGTGTTGAATTTAAGCTTTTGAGTTTTTATTTTTTCAGAAGATTCTGTTGCTGCAGCCCTTAAGTTCCTGAAGTCAATGTGAGTTTTGCTGTTGATTTCTGTTCAGAATAGGATGAGAGAAAATAAATAAGCACAGTTACAATGTTAAGGCATGAAATTAATTTGGAGGACACTGACAGGGGTGTCATGATTGGAAGGACAGAAAGGCCTTGAAAAAGGTGTTTCATCTGTAAATTTGATTCTCAAAATGCAGGTATGCAATCACAAATGTACAAGTGCACATTTCATTTGAACAGCTTCTGATGCAAGTTTTCAGTTATATATTGCCCTGACGATGCAGGAATTCATTATGAATATGTAATTGAAGTGTGTAGGTCTGTGAGCATGGGTGACAGAGCCTTACTCTCCCTGTTCTCATGGGGGTCAGAAAGTTTGAAATGAGTGGCGAGAAGGTACTAAACTTCTGGTATGTGTCCTATTTTTTAATTCCCTTTTTCTGCAAGGCCATAGAATCACAGGCTAGTTGAGGTTGGAAGGCACCTCTGGGGATCACGTAGTTCAAAACTAGCCCAACCCTACTCCTCAAAGTAGGGTCAGCTACAGCAAGTTGCTCAGGGCTGTGTCCCTTTGGGTTTTGGATATCTCCATTGTGAAGAATCCACAGTCTCTCCAGGCAACCTGTTCCCTTTTTTTGCTACACTCACAGTAATTTTTTTCTTACATTTAAATAGAACTTCCTGCATTTCAACTGTTGCAGTACAAAGATGAAACAGAGGATGCTGATGTTGCTTTTACTACTACAAGACATTTGTGAGGCAAAAGACTGCAAAGAAAAAAGTGTATCCAGAGGAAGGGGAGGATTTGACATATAGCTGACCATCGCATGTCTGTTTCTTCTGTGCTAGCACTATATATCAAGAGAGTCCTTCATGGTGCTATTTTTCCACAAGTTGTCTGCAAATGTTCACAGCTAACTCTGTAAATCCTTTTAGTGTGGTAAATTATGGTCTTTATTAACTACAAGATGTCTGCAAAGAGGGCTCCTAACCCAAAGATTACTCAAGATCTGGAGAGTATTCTTGGTACACATTGTCACGTGAGCTCTCTCTTCCCATGTTCCTCAACACACAGCTATTTCGGGCCACTGCTGAAGACATGATACTTTGGGGTGGTTGGACTTTTGGTCTAATGCAGAATTCTTCCTCCTCATGCTTTTAAAAGCTCCAGTAAAGGTAGCACCACTGATTCAGTGTACTGTGAGACCAGGAAACCATGAAGCCCGTTAAAACACAACTGGAACCAAGAGGGGAAGAAGGAGCCCATCATGTGTCCCAACAAAGCCAACTCTGAAGGAAGAAAAGAGCACATACAGGCATGGTGTGGCAGCCTGGGCAATCTCAAGTAAGTGTGTTTCTGCAATGGCTTTAGGAAAGCTGTGTTTGCAGAGTGCCTAGATCACTGAAGTCATGGTTACAGCCTGTAAATGCTGTTAAATCACCATTAAAACTCAGCTTTCCTGAGGGAGGTTTATTTTACTGTTTTGCTTCTGACTGGAATTTAATTCCTTGTTAATCTCTGGGTTTTAAACACAGTGAGTCTTGTTTTATCAATGCTCTGCAAAAGAACCTCACTAGGTGAGCACCTCTGGGTTACTCCCTCCAAATTCCTGGTCTAAGATTTCCCAACAGTCCAGGAAGAGATGCTCCTAGGCTTTGAATCACACTTCTTGTGGGAAAATGTGAACACTGACACAAATCCCAGAGAAAAGGTGAAAAATCTCTCAACTGACTTCAGTAGGCTTGGTGAGTTCTTTGGGATCACTCATTCTGGCAAATACTGTGTGTCTACCTATCAAATTTCTGTGCTTTTATTTCAGAAAACCTCAGAAACTTGGGTAACAAGAGTGACTGCTCTATCATCTATTAATAAGGAATTCCCAGTTTGCTGCTCAAGGCTGAGCCATATTCGTAGCATCTATCTCATATTCACCATTAAGAGAAATTTCAGCTAGACTTGGAGCCAAATAATTCATTGGCTTTGTCAACTTCTATTACTCAAATCTAGGAAGAGGAAACAAATTCATTTTGATTAGGTCAATCCGAAGGAGTATTTCTATGCCCCATTTAGTAGTGTATTTCTTCTGTAATGGAGAATGAATTGTTTGAATCTTTTCCTAGAGTATTTTTCCAGAGAAGAGATTAAAATAGGTACAAGTTCATGGTCTGACTGGGGGTATGGAATTCCAGACTGGCCTCAAAATTTTATTTTATATGCAGATGCTGGGGGGCTCTCCAGAAAAAAAAAAAAGAAAAAAAAAGTATTTTCTGCAAGTTACTTCAGAAAATGTGTTCCAAATACACCTGCAGGCCTTCATTAATATGAATGACATAGGAAAACATTCACACTTACACATATACCCACCATTAAGACTTTCACATGGAAAGCTTGAGTGCTCAGTTCCAAAAGGAAAACCAAGAACTTTAATTGATTATGACTTGTGGTGCTAGTTTAGCCAAAGGCAAAGTTGTACTTAGGCAGGAAACAGACTGCACAAAAACACAATTTTTCCAAGCTGATCACATGTTCCAATCAGGAAATTCAGTTGGTATTTGTAAAAAAACGCTATGGTTTCTATGGGTCTTCAGAGGAAGGCTGAGTCAAAAAGCAGTGATGTCCTGTTTATGCAGAGTCCTCTCCATCAACAGGTTCTTCCTCACTGCCTCTTTTACAAATCATGTTCTACAAAATGTTAAATAAATTTCTATGCGTGTGTGTGTCCATATAAAACAAACAAAAAAAAACCCTTGTAAAAAAGGAACAAGAAAACAGTTAGAAAGTAAATTATTTTGTCTTAATAGTGTAAACCCCCAAATTACTTTTAAAAGGTCAGATTGCATTAAGTAAGAAAATAAATGTTTCTTACAAAATTAATCTAATTTGAATTTCTATCCAGATGAAATGTGATTTGTAAAAACAAAATTCTGTTTGCTAGGGACCTGCCTTGTATTGCAGACAATCCTGCCTTCACTTACAGCAAGGCAATGCCCTGGCTTCTTTTCTTACACCACTTCTATGTTGCTCTGACCCCACTAGACTTGCAGGTATAAATAACATTTTACAGCTGTGTGAGTACAGCTGACATTCATTGAAGGCAATGGAAGCAGAGCAAACTTGAACTTGCAGCATAGATTAGAATTTCAAAGCAGAATTCTTCTTGGTGTCCTTTTATAGCAGGCTAGATTCTTGCTGTAATTCACCCTTTTGCTCTTTAGGACTGAGTCTGTCATGGAGGATCCTTCATGTCTGCAACTTCAAACCCTGTGAGATGCAGCATAGACCTGGCTCCAGCCATGTCTAACTCACACACCTGCCTGGTTGAACAGTAAAAGGATGTGAGCAGGAGCATACCATCTTTGCTTTACATGACGCATTCCTAGGGTGCGTGGTGACTAAAAGAGTTATCTGTGCAGACACACAAGAGTTTAATGAGTTTCAGAAGGAAGGTGAATTTATTTTAGGTGCATTAACACTGTTTTATGAATAAAGTGGTTAGAAAAGCCAATGCAAACAGTGTGTGATGCTTTTATAAATCTAGCCTGTAATTGTTAACATATGAAGCACACTTATTTTACTGCAACTTGAATTGCACAGTAAAAGCTTGATTCATGAAGGCATTATGCAATAATTAAGTGGGTTTTCTGTGAACTTAACCAATAAAAAAGTGCAGAAAGGATATGTCTGGAAGTTTCACTGGTCACTAAAAGTGCAGAAGCTGGCAACACACAGGTGTTCCTACGGTATCAGCCCATGCCTGCTTGCAGCAGGGAAGCGGGGAAGAAGTGTTTTAGGCATAACCTTACACACTGCTACATGTAGTTATGGTGCTTCAGGCAAATTAGGGCAAACGTTGTAAGTATCAGGCTTTGCCCTAAAATATTAACGTGACAAAGGGAATCTGTGGCATGAGTCCTCTTTTGTCACTTTCTGTATATGTAAATACATTGTCTTCATCAGAAGTATCTCTTGGTAGGTTGGCCACAATATCTTAGATAAGTTTTGGAAGCACTAAAATATAACAGAGTTAGAAGTATCTGCATTGTGCCAAGCTTGGATATTTTTTTCCTAAGAAATAACTAATCCAATATTGCTAGTTCTGTAATTCTGTTAAGCCACTTAATCAAAGATCCAATTCTGGCTCTATAACTGAAGGAAATTTGAATAATTGTAACTGTGGGTGAGGGGCAGGGGAGATATGTTAAACCACCTTAGTCCTCTCTGGATCTGCAAGGTAAAGTAAATCCCATCATAATTCAATTTGTCAGTAAGTCATAAATGAGCTGTCTCCTTGTACCTGCCTACCTCTTCTCTCTAATGTTGGGAAGCAGGATGGAAGAATTTCAAGTTCTTTCTTTGCTGCTGAAGCCCTGCACATATCTACGAGGGTGTCTTAACACCTAACACATCGTCACTTGCAGCTGGAGTGTGCTAAGAGCACTCGTACACTCAGTTATGGCAGCTCAGCTGATGGGATGTCACTTGTTACTCAGCACTTTAAACTGTGCAACTACCTATCGAAACCTGGTCATAAATTGGACTTACTGTCTCTCCTGCTTTTGAGAGACTGAAAAAAAAGGACACAAAAGCCTCTTTGCCCTGACAGTCACAGATGCACAGAGTAAGGCTCGTGCTCTGGTTGTGAGATCCATTGGGCTCAACTCGCACTAGTTCACCACAGCCCTGCGGTCTCACACGCTGGGCTTATCGTGCCATAATGTCTCCCTGGCTCTGGACTGTGCTGGACAGGCAAGGTCAGAGGGTGTAGGGCAGTGCCACCGTGCTGGGCCCAGTGGCCAGTGGACTGGGACCAGTTGTTCAGAAAAAAAGAAGTGTAAGCCTTCTGAATGGCTCCAGAGAATGGCAACAGAAATCCAGGGCACTGGTTTTCTTAGTCCTTTTGTAAGACCTTTCTGAATGTATTATTTTTTTAATTCATTCTTCTGCTGACTGCATGGGATTTATCAGGACACCACATCACACGTACTGGGTCTGCTGCTGGGATGGTTACGCTGGGCATAATCTCAGCTGTTGTTTGATTGTTAGTTAAGAAATGGATATCAACAGTCTAACTGCTGACAATATCATGCTGCTGCACTCCATGTCCATTCCTCCTACAGGAAGTGACGCAGCTAGTTAAAAAAGAGTGCATCCCAAGGTGTCAGAGGCATTAGCACACATAAGGGTAGGAGTAGTTTATGAAAAATTGTCTCAGAACAGATTCATATTAAATATTAGTTACGTGGAGCGGGACTTAACAAAAGGCTGTAAGCGTGCAAGTGCATTTCTGCCCATTTAAGGTCCTGTATCCAGCAGCCCCTACCCCTGGCTTTGACAACACCCCTGCTCCATACCCTCACAGCTGGTACCTGACCCTGAAGGTACCCCTTGCACTTGCTGCCTAAATCCCCTGCATCCCCACACTTCTCTTGCTGGGCACGAGGACCCGCTGAAATCTTTTCTGTAAAGAAGCAGCTCCCATGTAAGCCCCATGGGATTCACAGACCAAGCATCCTTTTGCCTATCTTGCCTGGCATCCCTGACCTATTTCAGGCATGGGGAGAGCCTGAGGCAGCACTACCGTTCCCAGTGCTGCCAGTCTCAAGGAACCCTCATCAATGCCTGACCTGTTTTAAACACTTTTCAAAACTGAACCAGTTTGATGGTTTTGAAGCTATTCTCCATGTCACTCATTAGCCATGGCTTTGAAAGCAAATGTGAAACACATTAGCTAAAATTTATTGAACTCTTCTCCTGGGACCTGCGATGCTTTCTCACAGGGTGTATTTCAAAGTAATTTTTTCTGTTGATTGCTGGTGTCAGAGCCAGAGAGGGGCCTCTACAGAGCAAAATGCAGGGTCCCCAGTTCCCTTACCACTGCTGGTTATGGGAAATAGGGGATCGCAAGGGCTCTGCCCCTCCTTGTCAGTGCTCCCCACCATCCCCAGAAGCAGACCAGGTCAGCCGTGGCTGTCTCTATCTCAGCCTTGAAAACTTCCTTGGATGGAGGATCTGTAGCCCCTCTGATTAATGACTTCCACTACTGCACTACCCTCCTAGGAAATAAATTTCTCTTAAAATATGACTGAACAAAAGATTTTTTTTTCTTCTACTGAATAATTGAAAATACTTTCAGAAAATGTGATCTCAGCACTGTGTCTGTAACATCTTTCAAGTTCTACTGTTGTTTTTTTCCGCTGGGGTAGTCTAAGATGTTCCTCCCACACAATTTCTAGTGAGTACTTGAGAATGGGGGTTTATGAAGGCACTAAAGAATAATATGTCATATGCCACATTTAAAATAATCAGTTGAACTCCCTAGCATCACCTGTCTGTCTTTATCACACCCTCCCCTCTTCATTCCCTTCTTCCTGCTAATGTAGCTGAGGCATCCCCTTTGGTCCTTCCTACAGTCTCACCTCAGCAGGTACTTTGTAAAATCCCCTGGAGCTCCTGCATCTGAAACTGCCTTCCAGTATTCCTCCACTTCAACCTAATTCAGCCTTGACTATGAGTAAATATATTCTCAGTTGTCATCACCTTTTAATTTCTCTTTTCTTCTGCATTTATTTATTGCTAAACAAACAGTGCCTGTTAACTCTGCAAAAACATTTTGGGATGCAGTAGGTATAAAAGCTGTGACCCCACACAGAATGGTACCTTTGGGCTGATACGTTCCTGAAATTTCTGTCCCCGGTTCAGAAATATTGGGAATGTCAGGTATAACTATTCTATTTCTAATGGAGGGCCACCTGCCACGTGAACCAGTCATAGGAAATTTATCAGAGGTGCTTTTCATGTCTTTTTTAGTCAGAGGGAGGTAACATGAACCCATTTGGAGATTCTCGTGTGAAGTGCTCAGTGTAGCACATATTTTCCCTTCATTACATACAAGCAGCTCCTAGTGATGCTGATGGAAATTACAGGTGTGTGCACTTAGAGGAGAATATAGATCTATACTGTGCAAATTACTTCAGAAAACAAACTCAATTTATGGACATGGACTGTGCAGAGCTGAGCAGCAGTATATTTCAAGCAATGTTCCCTGCATACCACATAGTAAAGGGAAAAGGGGGCTGGGGAGTGAGTGAGGGCAAAGATCTGGATTTTATAACTACTTTTAATAACAGCCATGGAGGATAAAACCTGCAGAGTTTTGACTAGCTTCAAAATCACTTCTCACCTCTGGTTTTGAAATCTCCAGCCCAATTATTTGTTTACTTGATAGTGTTAAAGTCTTATTCTCCATGGTTATTTGCTTGCTAGTAAAGAACCAAAAAGAACAGCAGTCCAAAGGTAACCACACAACTAAATCACTTCCAGATGATAAGTCACACTCTGATGGTGAAAGCAGACTTTACAGTTTCAGTGTGCCAGGTAATATATGGCAGTCACCCAGTTCCTATTAGGTTTTTGTAACAGTATATGCACGTGCTCTCTTTTTTTGAGCTCTATCAGTGTTGGCTAATAACACATCCAGCAATGTTTAGCTCGATTTCAATCAGAAATCTTCTCCCTCCCCCCTCCCCCAAGAAAACACAATTCTAAAGCATCTATTATCCCTAACCCTCCACATACAGAAATCATATTAGCAATTTTTGTTGTGACATTAAATGTGCAGCAATTTGAATAGCCAGCCTGAGGAGCATACAGTCTAAATATGCTCCCTCTCCATGCATGCTTGTGATGCCATCTTTAAATACATGACCACTTCATGCCTTTCCCACAGTATCCTTGTCTCATTCACTGCTCAGGATGGGTGGCACTCATTTATTGAAAAGCCATTCAATATTTTGCTTTCCCCATGTGTTTAACATGTGGCCTAAACCCCTATTTACCACAGCCCAGTCAATCTTGATCTGAAGAAAGAGTTTTTAATTTAATTTGGGAAGTTTCCCATGGTCTTAATGACTGTAGTTTCTAAGCAGTTCACAAATGTGTATTTATTTTCAGATCGCCCCTGTGATTATCATCCCCATTTTACAGCTGGAAAACAGAAGAACAGAGAGGTGCAATGATTTCGGGTACCCAATTTAAGACTCCAGGACCTAATTTGTCAGGGTACTTACCATTATGTAATTCTTCAGATATTCAGAGCAGAGCTCCCATTGAGTCCTGTTGCAGCTGTGAGTGCTCAGCACTTCTCCAAATCAGACCCTAGAGTCTCAAGTCAGGTATCCGTATAACTGGGAACATGCAATTAGTGACCATGTGTGCAAAATTTGGTGCAAGAACTTACTGATGTCATATGAGAGAGACGTGGCACAAGCAGGGAGAGATGCATCCAGTTCTTCAGACTGGCATTCAATAGCTTTAAGCAAGATAGTTGTCATTGTTTTTCCCAACTCCTCAGCTGTATTCAGAACACACCATTCAACCTGAAACAAATTAATAGGGGGCTAGGCATCTCTCATTACACAATCCTGGCTCATCTTGAGCAGGACTGGGACTAAGCACAGACTGACACATCTTCTGTGGGAGAAGAGTATGGCTTCCTCTATCCCTAATGCATACATGTAAAAGGGGAAAAAACTGCACAGATAACTTCAGCTCTGGTGCTTTCCAACTTCTGCGTGTTTGCTTTGGCAGCTCACAGAGTTCTTTTAAGAGGGTGTTTGTAGGTAATTTCCTAGGTTCTTAATGAAGCAAAGTGGAAAAACAAAAATTCTATTATGTGGCATCATATTAACACCTCTATGCCTCACACTATTGAGGTTGGCTCTTAGCTTCTCCATATGGACTTCTGCCCTCTGAGTTAATAGGGTAATTTGTAGCAATACTAAGTTGCCAACTCCTCTGTGGACCAGGGGACACTTTTGCTAGGGGCTGAGACCAGAGTGGTGCCATGACCCAGGGTCCTCATGCTCCATTCCCTGCCCTGGAATGACCAGTGAAGGGGCTGTAGCCTCTAACGAATGTTTTCCTCCTCTATGTCTTACTCCTCTCTAACCAACTCTGTCCCAGTCCTGGCCTTCCTCACCTCTGGCTCCTTGTTTCCAGCCACTGCTTTCTCTCTCAGCCAGTTGCTGTCCCTGTTTCCCAGCCAGACCCGATTGCTCATCCTTTCTCTCTGCCAGCCTCTTACCTGAAGGTGCCGGTCTCTCCCACCTGGGTTTTAAGTTCTCATCTCCCTGGGTCCCCAGACCCAGTTCTCCAACTCCTGAATGCAGCCTCTTACCTCCAGGTTTTTGCCCACGTGCTTAGTCTCAAAGCCTTTTCCCCATTTCCTTGCCCAGATGCTCTCTAGTCATGTTTGATATCTGATCTGTATTTCTCTCTCATCAGCCTCTTCTGCTTTTGTCCACCTGCAGCCACAGATCCTCCCAAGAAGTCCTGAAGGAAAAAACTTTCCACTGGGATAAAGCCACCTGTCATCATCCAGCATGTCTCCCCTCCTTACTCCAGCTACTTTTTTTTCAATTACATCCCTTCAGGAGGGTTCACTTACATTTTTACCATAAATAAATGAGACATATTTTACCCTTATAGCTATGCTGCTCTTTCTGCAGGCAATCTGTCAAATTAATGTGTCTCAACTGTACAGAAGCTAGCAATCGGTTTTCTAGGGAACATAATTTTCTCTGGCTGGTTAAATGCTTATGTATGTAGTGTTAATGCCAATGCTGCGTTTCAGTGTTGTGTAGCTTTTTACCAGGCTTTCAGCAGGGGTTTGCAGGAGAGGGCCGAGAGGTGAGGTCGCTGCCTGGATTTCTTTTTGAGCTACCTCTGAAGGATGCAGAATAGATACTCCTGCAAGGGTCTGCCAAGCCAGATGTTGCTGAAAAAAGAAATAGAAAGAAGGGGGTGGGGGGAAAGCACATGCTGCTGTTTATGTGGTTCAACTTTTAAAAGTAATGCTTTAAAGTTTGGGCATGGTAAAAAGCTTTTATCTTCAGCACAAGAGATAAGTAAATATATATATATACATATATATACACACACACACACAGAGACACTGATACAAATGCAGACACAGCCAGCCAGCGACACACATGCATCCTTATAATTCACGTATGTCTTAAAAATGCAGTTTTTTCTTGGTTGGTTGTTATTGATAGTAATGGGAGTGCTGTCTGCAAAAGGAGTGCTAGGTCAAGTCCCCCAGCATAAGCAGAATTTGGCTGTTATGTTTGGAAGGGTTTTGAAGAACTTTGTCTTACAGATTTATGAATTACAAATGTGGTTTAAACCGAGGAGAAGAGGCAGGGATATCCCACACTGTCTGATGCCCCATAATCTCTGTGTTTTCAAGTTTAGTCCACCAACCCTTGAAGTCAGGGGAAGATTCGCACTCAGCTGAGGAAGACCTTGATCACGTCTTTGTGTCAGTCCTTCAGTTTGGTCTGTACTGAGGGACAGGGTGAAGTACTGGACATGAGTGAAATTTTATCTTGCCTGTGTAGTTTTCCTATCACAAGCACAGGGAAAGCCTGGGGATGTGGTTTTAAAATGGTATCCTATGTGTGTGGCTCTTACCCTTACAGACATGTACATTCATAAATAAAGTCAAATATGAAAAAAAAATGCTGACTAGTAACAAGGTAATTAGTCAACCAAATGTTCCAGAACTGTCATAAGGAGGAAGAAATAGTGATCTCAAGTTACTTCAGTCCACCGTCAATATCAGCTTGGAGTGTGAGTATGAAGCTAAACTATTTCATATGCTCCGCACATGAAAATGGAGATGGAAAGTGATGAGCTCTTTATATGCCCCTTTCCAAATAAATTTGGAGAAGAGCTTAGGAGGTTAAGCAGGTCCCAAATGGTTTCTGCTGCTGAAATAGCCTATTGATGCTTTATTTTTCCCTTTAGATTTTCCACTACATTAAACATTTTAAACTACCAAATATTTCTTTTTAAAGGGGAATGGAATGAAAAGATGTCTTACCTGATTTATTACAAATTCAGAGGGAAATACTCCCCTTGTAAATAGTTCTAAAAAAAATAACATCATCAATTTAAATGTTGACATGCTTAATATTAAAAGGGTCATATTGTACTGAAGGTGTTTAAGGAGAACTTCCCATTCAAAGGAGTTGATTTCAGTGGGAACTGATTGAAGTAGGGCTTGTGCTTTCTGGTAACTGATTTCTCTCTGGGCTTAATTCTGCGATTTTCAGTGCAACTTGCACCTAAATCTTATTTTTCGCGGGTCAAATTAGTTCACTCCCTGTTTCACCCTGCAGGCTCCCATGCCGCAGCCACCCTCGCACTGCAGGCACCTGGGCTGAAACCTCACCAAATGCATACTGAAGTCCTGGGGACACATGGGTGCTTGGTACCCAGGGGGTGAGGTTGGAAATCTGAGCCCTGGCAGGGCCTTACCTGGTCCTTACCTTGTCCTTGGCGCACGCTTTTCCAGCTCGGGCTTTATGCTCAGGGATTTGCATCAGTGAGTGCAAGCAAGCACAAAGCCAGGTCAAATCACGTTGGCAGCTCTCCCCGGCACAGCCTCCCTAAGATTTTCTTCGCCCTCAGAGCCCAGCCTTCCTCTGGCAGCTCAGAGACAGCGAACTCCAGTCCTTCCAGAGGTGACCGTGGCTTCTGGCCACCTGCATGCTTGAGCCAGCCCAGCAGCCTCTCCAAAGGAGCAGAGCAATGCTCATTCCCCAAGCTGCAGGGTGCCCAGCTGCTCAATATTTAATGCATCAAAACCTGTAGAGCACCTCTTATCATAAGCACAGACTAGATTTCCACTGGAAAAAAAAGGCCACACTTTTTTGATTGGTTTATATTTTATTTATATATTTACAATTCTAAAGTTCATGTTTATTCAGGGAATTTTTTTACCATTAAACTCAGTGTTCTGGAAAAAAAATACTTCATTTAGAGAAAATATTCAGCCCCTTTTCTGTCTTTCTGTTATTATTCAATATGAAAAGGATATTGTAAGTGCATATTCAGCTGAATATGCGGTTTGGCAGCGAGTGGCTATTCAGCTGCCCTGCTTCTACCTCAGAGTTTATTCAGGTCATAAAAGAGACATATAAGCATTTGAGTTAAGATTTATAGTTACATTAACTGTATCAGAAGCTTTTTGTACTTAATATAAAACACACTTTAGCAGCTCAACATTGCTTTATTCCACAATACAGTCAAGATTAGACATGTTGCCTCCTGTAATTACTGACATTAATAGCCTCAGGAATAATGGAAAGTGAGTTAAACGCCAATGCGGTAGATGTAAATGGGACTTTACAGTACATGTCATTCTGAAATATCATATGAGTCATGAAATTTGTACTTAATATTTTTTTATTTAGTAATTAAGCAATAACCCATCAAAACAAAGGATGTCTTCACTTTAACACAGCATGAGTCAGATTTTGTTATAAAATCAATGAAGAGGTTGCCGTAAGAATTTAATTTAAATTCCATGAAAGATTCAACCCAGCCCTGACTGAGCAGAAAAGAAGCTCTTGCAAACAATTTTTAGGAGAAAGAGGGGGCCAGGATTTGTACAGCTCTCTCCAACACTTCATAGTGGCTCTTGCGAGGCTTTAACCAGCATTGCATGGAACAATGTTCTTCTGGAAAGGAGACTGAAGTAACCAGCAGCTCAGGCAGGAAATCTTATGTGTATGTCTTCAAGCTGCCTTTGATTTGCTAATTTGGAAATGCTATTTTTACCCCAACTCCCTCAAATTAAAATTTTATAAGACTTCTATTTTAGAAGTTCCTCTTTCCTTCATCATTCATTCATTCTATTCCAAATAGGCATTCGTTCTAAGCCTTTGCACAGAAGTAGCCCACTGTTGCTTCCCAAAGGTCTTGCACAACTGGAAAAGGATAAGACTGGGCTTTCTTAAGCAAATATTATCTCCAGAATGGCACACCGTCTGAAACGTTTGAGGAATATGCCTGTAATGCATATTTTTCTCTACAGTCTTTTTTCTTTTTCATCTATGTGTTGATTAAACTAGCATTAGCCAAACGTACACAGTCAACATATTAGCATTCAGATGATCTTATTTTAGCTTGATGTTAATTGCCTGTTAAGTGAACAAAGAAGAAAAGAGAACCCACTTTTACCTATAACCCTGATCTATTTTGAGATCCCAAGGCTTTTCTGTTAATAACACCAATAAATCCTCATCTCTGCTTTTTAAGCCTGACAGATAGTCTTTGAAGCATTATTGCATTTATTTCCTCCAACCAGATGTGCAATTTATATTCTATTTGATAGCAAACCTTAGCATTATAGAAGACACTTATTCTAAAATAATAACACAAATGTATTTTCCATCACTGGGCTAAAACATTCCCAGGAATGTCTCCAGTCCCTCCCATATTCAAGGACCTTGCTAATATCCTTGCAACAACTCCTTTGATGCTGGTAAGACGAGTCACCCTCATTTCACAGAGATCTAAATGGAGTCAGTCTGCAAACAGAATTAATACAGTAGGTTTAAGCAGGGCAACATCTAAGATCCCAGCCTGCATTTGCAAGGAGTGCACTGTAAGGAGAATGTTTAAACGCTACTTTTGAAGAAAGTTGCAATTTTTTTCCTTAAAAAAAGACTCAAAGAGCCAAATACGTGACTTCTTCTACTTGTGCAAGAAACTTTATGCCTTTATGCACATCAAAAATGTGCAAATGGGATATTTGGTTTTTTTCCTCTTACATCTTTATTAGCCTAGCTTGGACTCCGATACAGTAAAGAATTGAAAAGTAAACACTTTAGTGATTTTGAACAGTTCAGCTGTGATTCCTATGACAGAGAAATGCAGAAAGATGCTGGTGGAGAATCCACTGGTCTTTCCAAGTCCCTTATGGTGGTGTGGAGGTGTTATGTTTCAAGCCCAGCTGGCAACAAAGCAGCACGAGGCCATCTGTTCACTTGCCCACCACCCCTCGTTGGGATGGGGAGGAGAATATATGTAAAGAAAATCTTGTGGGTCAACGCAAGGACAAGGAGGGATCACTCACTAATTATGGTCACAGGCAAAAAACAGACTCAACCTGGGAAAAAATAAAATCAATTTAATTTAGTACCAAACAAATCAGAACAAGGATAATGAGAAGTAAACCCAAATCTTAAATTCCCCCCACCCCTCCCTTCTTCCCGGGCTTAACTTTACTCCTGATTTTCTCTACCTCCTGCCCTCCAGCAGCACAGGGGGACAGGGAATGGGGGTTGTGGTCAGTTCATCACACGTTGTCTCTGCTGCTTCACCCTTTTCAAGGGCAGGACTCCTCACACTCTTCCCCTGCTCTGGCATGGGGTCCCTCCCACAGGAGACAGTCCTCCAGAAACTTCTCCAACATGGGTCCTTCCCACGGGCTGCAGTTCTTCATGAACTACTCCAGTGTGGGTCCCTTCCACAGGCTGCAGTCCCTCCGGCACAGACTGCTCCAGCGCAGGCTTTCCCATGGCATCACAGTCTTCTTCAGGAGCATTACCTCCTCCAGTGCACCTCCTCCCCCTCCTCCTTCACTGACCTTGCTGTCTGCATAGGTGTTTCTCTCACATCCCACTCCCCTCTCTGCTTCAGGTTTCCCTTCTTAAATCTGTTATCCCAGAGGCTCTACCACCATTGCTGTTGGGCTCGGCCTTGGCCAGAGGCAGGTCCGACTTGGAGCCAGGGAAGCTTCTAGCAGCTTCTCACAGGAGCCACCCCTGCGGCCCCTCCCCTGCTACCAAAACCCCGCCACACAAACCCGATACAGGAGGTGACCCAGCAAGGGCTCCTGGTGCTGATATCTATTTGTAGGGTCAGCTACCCGTACAGGTTCAACTCCTAGCTCATACAAGTAAATGACCCTTTACCATCACTACGAATCACTCCAACAGTAGACTTTTCCCTCCACTCTCTGAAGAGTACACCATATGCCTTGAGGCTCTCAGCCATTGGAAGATGTTGGTGTGTGGCTCGCAAGGTTAGAGATACTGGCAGCTGTACTTCCAGCATACGGTATTGCCACCCATCTGCCATAAACCTTCAGGATTTTACTGACTGGGAAAAGTGATTACTCTCACCTGACAAAAATTTTTAAATGGACGTGGAGGGGAATTATGGACCTTTACGCCTGCACCTAAAAGCAGGCATGCACCATTACTCACCTCAGGGGCACACAGCAGTCCAAGAGGTAAAACAGGAGGCTGAGCTGTAGCTGTCTTCTCCAAGGACAAGCCCACAGGGACTCCTGGGCTTCCTGAAGGAGCACGGCCGTGACAGAGAGCCCAGAGAGTTCCCTCCCAAAGGCAGTCTGCCTCATTACTCACCTTTCTTTTCCTATGTTTTCCAACCTGGAGTACAGTGGCCCTGTGCCATTTTCAGCACCTTAAAAATACAGTTGTGCTTTCCCTAGGGATGAACGACTGCAGAACTCAAGTCATAAGTCACACTCCCACTCCTGACTCGCCATAGCATTAATAATAATGCTTATTGTTTCTACTGCAGGTGAAGCACCAGGCAGGATCATGTCCAGTTGTGCTCATTGTTGCACAAAACGTACAGGAAGATATAGAAACATTTTACAAAATACTACAGTCCTACATAAAAGTGTGTACGTGATGTGGTAGTTATAGTTACTATCCTCTTGGTGGCAGAATGAAGTCTATAAAAATAACATACTGAGAAATCAAAGGATCACAGCAACTTGAGTCAATTTTACCTTCTGATCTATTTGAAAAGTCTTTATTAAAAAGATAAATGGCAATGGCAAAAATGCTACCCTGGGAGCAGTTCTGATGTATACTAATTGCAAATAGCTCTGCACATTCATTACATATAGTACGGCTCCTCCTAGTGAAATAGTGCACAAACAGTTGAAGACTAATTTTCCTCCCTTCCAATATTTCCACCACCTCTTGAACTGCAGTTACCTAAGGGAAGAGGAAAAAAACCGAAGGATTATTTGCAGTTTTACTTCATAAACAAAATTCTGCATTCAGATGTCTGTGTTTGGCAGCTGCTGGCTTCTGTGGCTCCTTTGCATGTGCGTGTTTGCCAGTTACTATTTGGGCCATCATAAATCAAAGCACTGTCTCAAGGAACTCCAGAGTGAAAGCACAAGCTGCTAGAGTTTGAGCTAACAAGACAATTGTCATCTGCTATAGAGTATAAAGCCTCTTTCATAACTTCTGGTAGCTCCCACCCTCTCTGGAAAGCAGAGCAGGTGAATCGTAAGGCAGACCTTGGCCCTATGGCTTCTAAAATATTGCACTTTGCAGTCATACACAGAAAAAAAATCTTTTACCTAAGTTACTTCACCTGTTTACCACCATAGCTAGCTATTGCATTCACTTAGTAAATATCATTTTTGCAGTTAGTTTAACCAGTTTTGCTGTAATGATAATGTTTTAGTCATAAATAAATGCCAGCAACAAAAGTAAAAAATGAGGTCACAGGGAGACAAAAATCTTCATTGTCAGTGAGGTTAAAAATGGAAGTGAACAAGCAAAGGATTTGATAGAATTATGAAGAATTCCTACCTTAGAAATTTCTGCAACTTTGTGGTCTGGAAAACTCTGAAAGTTTGGGCTCATTACAGGAGATGAGAAGAGTTTCACCTTTGAAAAGAGGTGATTAAAATAAGCTTTAAAATATTCCCCCCAAAGTCTGTAGTAGGCATTGACAAACAGAATCGATTTGCAGAAAAAAAAAATCCTCCAAGCAAAACAAAACCACAACTAATCTATTTGTCTGTCCAATTAAAGGACCTGTCCTGCCTGGGCTAAATAGTATCTGAGTGAGTCAAACGCATTATACTCCAGACTCGATGCTCTGTAGAGGTACAAAGTAAATTGCACATCCTTAATAAGCTCCCTCATGGTTTGCTCAGTCTTCTTCCACGTGCTATGCTTGGCTGCCTCTGGTACTGGGGGTGGCACGAAAAAGGAGATGTTTGGGATGAAGAGGTGCTGCAGTTTAGAAAAATGGGCTGAATTCCTTACACACAGGATATTGTTTATAGTAAAAACTTACTCTTGTCCTGAAGCTGGGATAAGCCTCTGTGACCAGCTCTCTCCTATATCCTAAATCTGACAGCATTATCTTTTCACAACTACTAAGTTGGAAGCTGCAAAAAATGGGCTGTAGGCACAATGCTCACAGAGCAAGAATCTAAAGCTAATGACAGAATGACAGGCCCGCTGAGCGGGAATACTTACCACTGGCACAGAGATCAGGATTACACCAATTGGCTCTTCTATCAATGTTTCAGGAACAGATCCTGAAATAGTTGATAAATTGAAACCTGAGTTAGAGCTGAGTGACATTTAGACCCCAAAGACTTCCCTGCATCCTTGTTTGACTCTGACCCTGAGTCTTGTCACTGCCATTTCATTGTATTACCTGTGATGGATGCAACACTGCGATTGATGAACAGTTGTTCTTCCCTTACAATTAGGTACAAATCTGTTATGGAAATCCAGCTGGTTATTTCTAGACTTTCCTGAAATGACTCTCTAAACACAGCTGCCTTACAGTCATGGTAAACATTCTTCACAAAGGCCAGTTTGCTCTGCAGGCCCCAAGGAATGTGACAGCTTGATACCTGGATAAGCCCGGGCTCAGTTTCTGTTTCTACAGAAAAGCTGGAGTCTCTAGTGGATGTTGGTAAACAAACCCTGGAGCCATTACTTGATAGGGTTCATAAGCTGTTACTCAGCACCTTGTAATATGGAGTTGGATGTGACCAAAATGGAAGGCAACAAAAAATCAGAAAAGTATTTCAGAAACACCTGCAATGAATAATCGCGCACAGAGCAAGCTGCTGGTGAGGTGCTATGCCCAGTTATTCAGCTGTTACATGTGGCCTGACTTGGCTTACCTTGCACCAGACTGAGGTACTCAAGTAATTGTAGCTGCTAATAGGCACAAGACTTCTTCCCCAATGTCCACATATAGCTCTCACAGACTTCAGTACAGGAACGGAGGGAAAGGTAGGAGGGAGGGAGAGTCGGATATTGAGCCAAGAGCTGTAATCCACTCCTGTTATCAAATGTAGAGACTTTTTGTCTACAAAATGCAGTCATTTTAATTTTGGGTTTCCGAAAGCTGAGGATAGGTGCATTCATGTTAGAAGCAGTATACACAAAAGTCACTACTGTTAACCACTAGATGACTTTATTTTAAAAGTGTTTAGTTCTCCATTACATAAAAGAGTTCGTGTCTTCCCAGGAGTTCAGTACTAGAAAGGATATGCTCAAGCTCTAGCTCAAGCTCTTGGAGCAAGCACCACCTGGCAAAATTCGAACTGGTGAGGAGCCAGATCTCTCTGAACTTGCTGCTGCTTTTTGGGAGCTTCTATTCGCTTTTGTGATGGGGACACCATGTAGGGACTGTTGGAAAAGATGCAGCTAAAGAGCTATTATTGTTGTTGTTGTAGGACCAGTTCCATCTTCATGACTAAGACTGAGTGAAACTCACTGCTGAATAAGATATTACTTGCTCTGGTGCTTGATGGTGGAATTAAGCCCAGAAAGAAAATACCTGGAAACCTGGGCTTGACTGTGCAAGTGTCGGGCACCGCGCGTGAAATTCCAGGCATGCCAGTGCCAGGCAGCTTCCACACCCACTGGCAGCCCAGGGAAGGTTAAGCTCTGCCCACAGCTGGGCACAGCAGACCACCTTGGTGGCTTTAACACAGTAGCTTGTCTGAGAGGACTTGTTCTTTCTGTGCGCTATGATCAGCTGGAAGGGACTGCTGCTCCACAGATTAGTGGAAAAGTTTTCAGGTTTTCATCCTTGCAGGCGGACAAACATAATCAGCTGAAGGAAGAGGAAAATAAATCAGAGAAGGTTTCTTAAATGCTTCAAGAGGGGTCAGACAGTTGACTGGATCTCAGGAAGGACTACAGGACTTCCGTAGTATCGAAGGGCTAGTAAGGTAAAAAAAGCCTTCAAGGACAGAGACTATTAGCAGAGAAGCCCTTGTTTGGTCATGAGGAATCTCATTCAAGTGCAATATTGATACCAGAGAAGGAGAGAAAGCATAAAGTTAAAACTGTAATCCTGGGACTGGCAGAGGGAAGGATGAAAAAAGAGAAACCAGCAGTCAGTGAGAGCTACCCTGTTACTTTAAAGTGTATTGATCTTGTTTCCTGAGGTCTCGCGTTACAGCAAATAAGGCAATCATTGTCACCACTACCAACACGGGATTCACCTTCTTTCAAGCAGATGCCACCATAAGCTGGATGAATGATAATGTTTGAATCTGTCTTTCATAGCTTACTAGTTATTCTCAAAACTGTGTGACTGACTCAAACATACAGGGGCATGTTAGATATAAACACTGCACTTAGCCCAGGATTACCTTCACTCTCAGAGGCAAGATGGGGAAGGAGCGAGTGGGACAAATAACCCTTTGGTATATGAATACTCTCTGAATTACAACGCCTGCAGCCTTGTCATGACCCAGCAGAAGGTCCCAGTCTCACTCTCTGTCACTGCATTGTCCCATCCCAAATGCTGCAGATGAATTTAATCACACAGAGGCCTGGAGCACTTTCCATGTTGGGAACAACTAGTTTCTGTGACTGAAAAGAAAGTGGAAAATTCCCAGCACAGTGAAGCTCAGAGACTTTCCTCCACCCCAACCACTCAGCAAGCGAGGGTTATTCTAACCACACATCACATCGACTTGAGGGAGGCTGCCGAGCTGCTTCTCTATTTTAAATGAAAAGCAGCAGCACTTTAAGAGGATGGCTTAGCAGACAGAAGGGGAAGCCGGACGGCTGTGGCTGCAGGAGCGGTAGAGATCAGGCCATGCTGCAGTCACCGCTAGACAACGGGGTCATCCGCTGCCCCAGGTCTGGGCCTGGTCCCAGAGCCAGGCTGGTGGGGCAAAGGCTGCAGCATGATGGGTTTGATGGGGCAGGCACACTGACTGTAATTCAACGCCAGGAGCAGGACCTTCCATTACCCTACTCTTTCCTTCCCAAGACGTGAGGAAAAAAAAGCACCGCAGCTGGGGGGCATATCTCCCCTCCGGGACGGACGGAGTCCCCCCGGCACCAAGGTCTGACCCTGAGCCCCCTCCGGACTCCCCAGTGTCAGACCCACACATGGGGCATATCGGGGGCGGGGGGGGGCTGCTCCCAGAGCGCTCTCTGGTTAGCAGGACGAGGCGAGTATTGCTCTAAATGGCTAATAGCTCTTAATATCAACCTGGCAAGAGAATAAAACTAGGTTTCCCTAAGAAACAAAGACGCGGTACACCCACAGCTCCTGCCTCCCCTCGGGGCAAATTCAGGCAGCCCCAAAGACCGCGGGTGGTGGGCAGAGCTATTTCTCTCGCCGGGTATTTCACGGTGTTCATGCAACGCGGACCCCTTTTCCTACCGTGCAACCTGTAGAAATAGCACGGTAGCCTCTCCAAGCAAACAACACCTTGGCAAAGCGGCGGAGCGGAGCTGCCCCTCCACCCGGTGGGAGCTGCGCCCGCCCCGGCGGGGAGGCAGGCAGGGAGGGAGGGAGGCAGGCAGGGAGGGAAGAAGGCAGGCAGGGAGGCAGGCAGGCAGGCAGGGAGCGAGGGAAGGCTCCCCGCAGCCGGGCCTGGCACCCACCGCCCCCTCCTGCGCGGATTTCGGGTTCGTGCCGGGAGAAGTGTCACTCTCCAGTCTCAAGAAAATACGTTTCTCTCGCTCTGTCCACATNCCCTTTCCCATCAGACTCAAAGATTCAAGGAGAGATGGAAAAAAGAGGCAGAAGCACCTGCGTTTGCTGCGTTTGCTTCTGACGCCAGAAGGGACTTAGAGATACTACCGGCAGCTTATTTAGAGAGTCGCAAAGCACACCAAGAGAAAAATAAACGAGCGGGAAAAAACGCGTTGGGTTTACGCACGCAGTCGGGGAGCAGCAGCAGAGGAGCTGGAGGCAAACGTTGCTCTGGTTATTCCGGCAAAGCTCCCGGGGAAGGAACCGCCTCCCGCTCCCAGAAAACGTCCCGGATCGTGTAAGACACAACTGCGCTGAAAACATGTATATATATATATACACAACTATACATGGATCGTGCGATGGGAAAGGACTGGCGCTTACCGCTGTCCTTTTCGCCGGGAGAGAAAGCGGGGGCATTTCTCGGCCCCGGGGGCTCTCCTGCTCCCCCGGCAGTCGCGGCCAGGGCTCTCCCTCTCCCCCGGAGCCGGGCGAGGCACTGCGCGCAATATCCGCGGGCGTCCGCGCTCCCTGCGCCCAGGTGTGTGCTGCCAGCGCAGAGCGGTCCCTCTCTTTCCGAGGGGAGCCCCAGCTGAAGGGGAAGGATGGAACGGGCAGCCTGAGACCACCCGGCGCACAGCTTCCCGGTCAAAAACCTGGCGCCTCGAAAGTGATAAAAATACGGGCGATCGCGAATTTTACCCCGTTCACAGCCGATGTTGCCTCACGGTGTCCCCTGCCTCCGGGTGAGGGACACAAAGGCACCACCGAGAGCACAGGCTGCGTCCCCGCGGGGACCGGGGGGCTGCGGAGGGGCCGGGCAGCCCCCCCACCCCGGGGCTGGGAGACGGGAAGGAGCGGCGGTGGAAAGAGCCAGGAGGGGCTGCGGAGGGCTGGAGGGGCTGTGGAGGCCTGCAGACGTGGGCCGCGGCCAGGGACCTGCTCCCCCGGCTGCTTTCTGGGGTTTTCGTGCGGTCACCTGGAGCTGGCACCGGGCGGGTGTCACCCGGGGGGCTTGGAAACCCACTCCCTTGGGCGGGGGAGCTCGTAGGGTCCTTCGGTGTCACAGCGGGGGTCGGGCTCCCCCACACACACCCGGGCGCTCGGGGCGAGTGTCGCTACCCACGGCCAGCCTTTCCACACCGATTCACTAATACAGAGATCTGAGCCTGTAAAGTCCTTTGCCCGCTGCCAGTGAATTTGGTAACACCGTCCCCTTAGTGCAAAGAGCGAGCACTCGTGCATATAGTCATATACATACACCTAAAGGAGACCCATTTTAATGCGCACCTGTACATTCAAAGAAAATACTAACCTGGAAATACGACCACAAAAAAATTTAGCTGACTTTTAATAAAAACATTTCTGAAAGCCAAACTAAAGTTCATCTTTAGTGGCTAAATCCGCACCCCATTCCCAGTGTAACCCTACCTCTTTTGCATTGTTTCTCGGAACAGTGTGCTCAGTTTTGTTTGTAAATGAGAAACCGGATTTTATGTGTTTAAGCACAGAAATACTGAAGGTAATAGGTTCAGAAGTTTTCAACCGGTTTTGTTCCTGAAAAAAACATCCATAATTTTTTTAAAGAAAGTTGTACAGTTATTAATATAGAGAGCTGGTCCTGATAGTGTTTTGTGTCTGCTATGGTGCTGCAGCTGTCCAAATATAAAATGATTGTTAATTTACAATAACAATACATTAATAATTCATCTATGACCATTTGATTCTTTCAAATGATTTTTCCACACACAACTTCGCAATTATTTGGTCTTGCGACTATATTTAACAGGAGTGGGATTTATAACAGGTAATTTTTTTTCCTCCTTTTACTAGCCACAATTTACTAGTGGAAGATAAACGTTAAAAACTGCAAGGTAAAAAGGGCACCTCATTCAAATCTCGCATGGAAGCCCCCTCCTTCATCCTAAATTGTGTGCATACAAAGAATAAACAAACCCTTCAATTGTGAAGAACAACGGGGTGTTGTTTGCTTTTTTTTCCTAAGTGACATTTCATCTATTACTCCTATCGTAAGTGCAGGGTGTCTGTACATAAGTGAAGAGAGATACTATGTGGCTTATACCCTGATACCCAGAGACTAAGAGGCTGTTCACAATACTCTGGATGATACGAGAGAGACGTCGGACAAATATCTGCAGGTTTTGACAACGAACGGAAGGAAGCAGCTGGCCTGAGTCTCCTAAATTGCTGAGCGGTTGCTGAGTTCGTAGATATGGACACCAATCTGCGAACTTGTGCCCAGGCCCCACCTCGGCCACTTCACCCTGCCTCTGCCCAGCGACCGGCAGCGGGTCTTTGCAGCCGAAGGGTCACTGGCCTCGGTCAGGGACTGGTCCGGTACCAGTGCTTCTCCTCCAGAAGTTGCAGAGATGCAGTAAACCTCGCACCACACTGCAGGGAGCTTCTGACTGGGCACCTGTGGTTTGCCTGGTTTGGGGTAAGCACTGACCTTTGTCACACATGGAAGCCCTGGTACAGGAGTGCGGGGGAGCTGCTAGTAGCAGCATCTCCAGCAGCAGCTCTACTTGGAAGTCTTGCCTACAAACTTTTCCTGGAGACCTCGGCATCACCTTTCTTCCCATCACACAGGTCCTAGTCTCCCACAGGCGGCAGGAAAAGCCCACACCTCCCAAGGCCCTTCTGTTCCCCTGCCCCGCTGCTGAGCACCTTCTGCCTATTGGGCGGGCTGAGATGAGCTAAAACGCTCAGAGGAAAAATGTCCCCAACGGCGATATCTCAGATCTCATCCTTGGGGAGGAGGAAAACTCTCAGGTGAGACCCTGGTAAGGCCAGGTGGATACCACATGCCTCAGTGGTGGAGGCAGTGAGTGTGACACGGGGATGTCCCGAAGGAGTCTGAACCGGGGCCCAGCAGCGAGCAGCCCCCGCTGCCTGTTGGTGTGGAGCCTCCCATTGCCACTGAGACGATGCCTCAGTGCTCAGCACAGGGCTGTACACACCAAAATTCCCTCACCTTCCTCCCTCCGGCTCCACCACTGGAAGTAATCCCAGGGCAGTGCATGGACAGCAAAGGCCGGATCCGCCTCTCCAGCCTGGAAGCTGCCCCTGACGGGGATGCTCCAGGGCTCCCTTGCCAGCTTCTGCAGCCCAGGCGCTGATCCTGCTGCGCCCTCTCCCTAGGGTTGGCCTGGGATATGGGGCTGGAGGTGGGCAGCTGCGGGAGGGGACAATGGGTCGCCCCAACGTGCCGGGCTGCTGGCTGCAGGCCGTCTCTCTCCCGCATCCCCCGGGCTGCNTGGGGGGGTGGGGCATCCCTTCAGCGGGCAGCTGCAGGCTCTGGGGCTCGGACATCAGCGCTCGCAGCCCTTGGAAAAGGGACGGAACTGCAAAATCACAGCATGACGGGGGAAGCCAAAATGCCCCTCAGCGCCGCAGCTGGCTCCGCATCGTCCCTGCGTTACGCGTTATTGCCGTGTTTGGCAGGAAACCCACGGAGAAGCCCCTCTTAAATGTCGTTTTCCGATGCCGCCAGGAGCCCGAGGGAAAAATCCCTTTTGCGCCGAGGGGCATCTGCTTCTCCCCGGGAGCGGAGTCACGTTAGGTGGGCAGTGGCGAGGGGCAGCGGTCTCCTTCCCTCGAAATAGCCGTTCTTCTCCAAAGGGAAAAAAAAAAAAAAAGGGTATATTTACAGCAGTATTCTGCATTAAACGTTGCACCTTCTCAACGTCGTAAATGCGCTGCGTGGGTTTTACCCTCTCAGTTATTATACGGCAGTTGCGGGAGAGAAATATTTTGCAAACGAAATCGAGACGGCCCGGTGTGAAACCCGGCCCCGGGGCTCTGCACGCCCGGGGCCAGCGGCTCCTCGGCGGGAGGGGGCTGCCCTGCCCCGGTCCCGCCGGGCTGCAGCCCCCGCGGGCGGCCAGACCTCTCCCGCCCCCCGGGCCGGCCCGGCGCGGGGCTTTTGCCGGAGAAGCGGCAGCGCAGGCTGCTGCGGATAATTGCAATCTGGCACTTGGCTGGTACGCAGCGTGGGTGAAACGACACTTCCATTTCCACGCGTGGTGTAGGCAGGCAGGGCTGGACGGCATCCGCCGTGTAAAAACCACCGAGTTTCACAGAAACTTCAAGCCAGAGAGGCAGAAATTTTCGTTTACTTGATAAAAAAGCAGCAACCGATAGTGAACTCTGCGTCCGATTATGTCTTCGCTATTTCACGTCGGAAATAATTTGTTTTCACGTGCCTCAGTAATGTCACCGGCCCTTTGCGGAGTGGGCTGAGAGGCGCGACACTGGGGTCCCCCGGGGACCCACGTAAGGCAGGAGGGGATGGGGCAGGGAGAAGGAGCAGCTCGGTTCTCTCTCTGCGTCTCTTTTCCCCCCCGTTTTATTCCCACAGAGAAAGGAAGCCCTCAGAGGGAGAACGGTCCGCTTTTCTCCAGGCTGTAAAACATTGAGATGGCTACAAAACTTTCAGCGGAGGCCAAAAAAACTTTCTTTCTTTCCTAAACGTGAAGGCATTTCCTACCCTACCAGGAAAAAAAAAAAACCCAAACCCTCTGTGTTTTGTGACTGTGTAATGCAAGGCGGAGCGGAGGTTTTGGAGACAAGCGCTAACAGCCCCTTTTCCTTTGGAAATGCCTCCAGCCCAGATTCCGTCCCGGCGCGCCGGGGCCCTGCGTGTCCCACCTCCCCCCCCCCGGTTCCCCCCGGGTTGACTGCCGCGGTCCGTGTGCCGCAGACCCCGACGTCCCCACCTGCAGACAAACCTCCGGTCATCTCGGAGCTACCTCCTTTCCAGAGCAACAGGGCATCAACGAGTATAATGCATAGGACGAAGGTATCCGTATGCACATTTTTGGCTAAAGGGTTTATGCACACGTGAAGCTATAGGAGCTGAAAACGCTTAAAGAGAAAGGATCGAGAGAAAAAGGGCACGCTTTCAAACCTGATCGGGAAGGATCGCCACCGCCGTTAAGTCCCGAAGACAAATATTTAGAGGGTGGGTTTAACCGTGGGAAAGGATTAGCGGACACAAAGTCAAGTGAGGAAATTTCATCCCCGGCGTAGCCACCTGCGGGAGCGNNGGGAGCGCAGCCCGGGACGCGGCCCGCCGCCCCCGGCGACCCCCCCCCCAGCGCCGGCCACCCCCTTGGGGCTCACTCCGCCGGACTGCACGGCCGCAGGGAAGGAGAAACCCCGCCGGCAGCCGAGGCCTCCCCCGCCAAAGAGGCGAGGGAGGGGGGATAATTATTCTTCCCCT
>VYZV01025127.1:112754-131897 GCA_013401275.1 Pandion haliaetus | reverse complement strand
CGGCCCCGAGCCCCCGCCTCGGCCGGGCCCTGCAGCCCCGGGCCGGGCCGGGCCGGGCCCTGCAGCCCCGGGGCGTGTGAGCGGGCACGTCCCGCCGCCGCCCTCAAAGCCGCCTTGTGCCCTGTCCGCAGCGTGCTCTGTAGGCAGGCGAATAATTTGAAAATGAGGTGTAATTGCTTCCTACATTAAGCATTTTTAAACGCTTAAGTAGACGGCGAATTTCCTACGTTTTAATTACAGCACAATATAACTGTTACTTAATAAATCTCTGTCTAAATCTTTGTACTTGCTAATCAAATCCCATGCCAGGAGAAAAGCTATAAAAGGCTCAACTGTTACTCGTTGGGAAAGCACAGGTTTTGAAAACTTTTTTTCCATGCGATGGAAACATTTCAAAACCTATCTATCAGAGGTTTCTCAGATAGACCGACTTCCCGGCCATTCATTTGTTACGCTTATAACGGAGTCGAGGAAAAACTGCAGTCTCCGTTTAGCGCGTTCCGATTCAAAGACAGAGGTTTTGGACATATTTTTTGAGTTCTGTGTCTGGTTTTGGATTCCATGTTGAGGAGACTTTTGTAGCTCGTATTGGGTGCTGAGAGTAGCTGAATCGGACCCTTTCAGATTCAAGATGTGGAGCGCAAATTGCGGGAATGCTTGCACAGAGGTGAATGAGGCAGAGTGGGAAATACTGTAGGCCCCAAAAGTGAACAACCGCTTTATTATATATATTGCCTTACATACAATATGCCGCCCTTAATGCTGTCCTATTTGTTTTGTATTACATTTTTCTATTATCCCATTATTAGTCTGTTCATTTCATATCACAAATAATGTGCACTGTAGTATAGCCATGACTGTATGGTTAAAGATGAAGTTAGATTTAGAGTTAATATTCATCCTTCCACAATTTTCTTTAAAAACGAAACAAAGTGTTAGCAGTCTTACTGAAATGATGGAAATGGCTTGTCATTACTCTGTTAAGAACAGCTGTACTACGGCTGCGTTGTCTTACGTTCCAGGCTGGCTTTCTGCACACGATCCTGCTGAAATATTCACGGGATCTGGCTCATAGGCTATAAACCATTGCCTCTGTTGGAATCTCATTTACCTCAACAGACGAGCTGAGGAACAATGTTATGTAAATTGGGTTATTTTCAGTGTTGGTGATGGAAATTATTTTTTATCTTCTTTTACTCTTTCAGTATTTATGCTTTCATCTTCATAATATATCACTGTTCTACTGTCAATACCAGTCTTACTTTAAAGTTTTGTTCAACCTGAAAGATCACCTGATAAATGTAATTTAAACATACTTGCTATTTAAAAATGGAGCAAATTGCTATTAATAAAATGGAATTCATTTATCAAAATACATTGTCCAGAGAGTTTAAAAGGGCAGAAAAGCTAAAAAGTATTTATCCAAAAGGTCATCTTCAGAACGCTGTTCACTAAAAAGAAGACACAGAGGAGATTGCCCCCCCCTTAATTATATGGGTAAATAGAATTTTGCTTTGGAGAGTTCTGAAGTATGGACCAGTCTATTCAAGTAGTATTCAGACTTGCTTAGCAGAGGATTCATTCACATGTACATTAATTGCTTGGTCTGTCACAAGTTTAATACCTTGCTAATTTAGAATGTATTCAGAAAAAATTGTCAAATAAGGATGTGAAAGTGTGATTTTTTGCAGTATTTGCGACATTATTTTGCCAAAACATTTGTTCCAACTGGGTGCAAAGTGAAATTTATGAACTGAATTCTTGCTGCACGTAGCACTGACTTACTAGCTGTCCGTTTGCTGAAGCGCAGCAAGTCTGGGGTGACAGTCTGTGACAGTAAAGTCTCACCAAAAGCCTCTGACGTCCTTGGACCTTTTCATAGTCTCTTGCGATGTGTACTGCTTTGGCTGTAAAGAGATGAGCAGGGGACAGGAGAGAACATTGGTTCATTTGTGCGAATCTAGCAAAGGCGTATCTGGAATGGTGGAAAAATAGGGAAGCCACAGTCGTAATTTATACGTCAGGAGGACTACGGTGAAGTAGGCTCTGCCTTTGGACTTCAGGATAAATGCTATTTTCCTCATCTCCTTTGGGCAAAGCTCATTACAAAAGCTGGGTCTTAAGAAGGCAGACAGCAGATTTCCCCCAGAGAAGAGAAGTGACTGTTCTGTAATATTTCAGTTTTATGTCTGTATTACCAAAGTCAGAGGCGCCTACAAGAGGACTAGAGCAGCAGGGAATCGAGCGTGCGTGCTTTACTTAGGCTTTCCAATTACACAACAGGAGCAGAGGGAATGTGCTCTGAAGCACGTTAACAAAGGATTTTGTGTGAGTGATAGGGAATTCTGCTGTTTCCAGCAAATGTCAGCTGTATATTTTAAGCAATGGCAATGCATTTTAAGCATCGGCAACATTCAAGGTTCACCTGTCTACAGCTTGCAAATAGCTCCATAGTTACTAGGCAAGTGAAGGACTTGTTCCCCAGCCTTAGTCATGGAAGGTATTATTTTACTTCTCAAGAAATCCCCTGGAAACTCCCTCTGCATGAAGGGAAGAATTGAGCCCAGACAAGGTCTTCTATACTTCTAAAATGTACTTATTTTATCCCTCCTTTTATATGATATACAATTTTTTTAACACATGGGATCCTGGAGGCTTTTTTCAGGCAAAACTCTTACCGACCTCCCAGACTTTTCAGCTGGTAGCCAAGGCCGATCCCTTCGATGGGTTCGAACGGCTGCATTTCACCCCTTGCTCCACGCATCAGCGGGAATTCAGCCTAGGAAAGGATTCCACAAAAGAGGCAGGAAGACTTTGCATTTTTGCCTCAGCAATACACAGTCACACTTGTTTAACACAAAACTGAACCTCTGGATGTAGAACATTTTTGACTTTAAGTATTATGAATTTCCTGGTGTCTCTGGGGCCTTTGTTTGTGATGTTAGGTGTTTGGGGAATTGAAAGTTCTGCCTGGCAGACTGTGATTCTGTACCAAACGTTCCACAGGAAATCACAGAGATGCCTTGTCAAGTTTCTATTAATTTTTAATTACCTGCTGTCCCAAGTTGTCATTTATACATAAGCAATTGCATTATATTTTCCCAGTGCATCATATTCACGAATTTGTCATACAGCTTTGCAAACAGAGTGACTGTGAATCAGAGAAACTGGAAAGGAAAATAGATTTTTCTGAGAGCTCAACAGTTTTGGGTCATACACGTTTCATTCAGAGCTCAGTTATATTGCAGTATTTATATGGAGAGGCGCGTTCGATGTGGTGTTGGGGGGGTGGCTTCTACAGATAACTATATTATTAATACAAAGGATGAATATTCTGAATATTTTATGCATTATGCAGCTTATACTGACAGTTGCATTAAGAAAAAAAATAGCTGAAGTCACTGAAATACAAACCCATTTGTACCCTGCATTTGAGATGACAACATTTAATAAATATGTATCATATTTAAAATGCAGTTTTCAGACATCTGAAGCTTGTGACTTTCTGGACTAACATCACGGGTGTGCAATCTGAAAAAACTGTGGTCTCTATTTACACATGTATGAAAGTGCAGAAGATCTGATGTATGTCTGTATGATTTGTTGAGAGACAAATAGCTTTGGAAATATTTTTTTTCAGAATTATTTGCTGTGTGCATTGCAGGAAGCAGATGTGCACATTGCCAAAGGGAGCTGATACTCATTAAGGGAAAAAGCTTGTAACTGGGGGGGTCTAAGAGCAAGCGCTTATTGCAAGCTCGCTCCTGGAAAGGGTACGCTATTCGGAGGCCTGATCCCAAACCTACCGGAGTTCCTGAAAACACTCCTGATTCAGAGGGACTCATGAACATGGTTTGAGCGAAGTCTTCCTCTGACATATTGGGCAGACCCCAAAGTAGCAACCACTTCACCTCTGTCTCAGCTGAACTTCATCAAGCTGTTAGCGGCTTGAGTTTTTGGCTTTGCTGGGATAGCACTCCCTGTCCTTTGGTTGCATTCTGATTAGGGGTCATGAGCTCCATGTGCTGTATGCACATAAAGGGAAAGCTCCATTTTAAGGCAAATGATTGCAAATAATTGCGGGTGCAATTCTGGACAATTATTTGCACAGAAAAAGTAGGCAATGTAAATATTTAGTTCCAGATCTTCGATGGTAGATGAAAAATGAACTGTATACACGGTGGCCAAAGCATCTGTAATTGTTTTTAACTGCAGTGCTTAGGACCTACAACATACTGTAACTTCTTTGGGAATAAGATGAAAATGTAACCTTAAATGTTATGGCCAATTACGCGACCCTCCTACACAGGTTATTTATTAAAAACATTAATTAGCAGATTACTTATTTGGCATCTTATATTCTAACTCAGGATTTAGGCATTGGATTCCTGCTATGGCTCTGTGCAAAATCCATCAGTGATGAAGGTCTGGGCCTCCCGCTCCTCACTCATATGCGGGGAGGGGAAGGTGTTGAGGAGAGGCACTTATTTGCTTTCTTGCCATAGTACCTAGTAGAATTGTTAGCAGAGTTCCTGTCTGGCGCAGGGGTTCAGACCTTGGCTCGGAGACTGTGTGGTTCTGTGTCACTCATTAGGATCTCCAGACCCGTGCCTGTTATTAAAACACTGTCACTAAGATGGCTTGCTCGAGGTCTAGGCATCCATGTCATCATTGCATGTTGTGGGTGAGGGGCATGAGCTGATCCCACTACATGCACCCGATTCCTTCCCAGGTGATCTGGATGGCACCCCATTCGAACCCCATTTGTGAGACCTGCCTCTTACTGGCCACCTGCTTCCACGGCCAAAACACAGTGCCCTGCCCACCAACCCACATGGCTTCAGGGCACTCCACCCGGATGAAACTAATAAAGAAAGTCAGAGAGGTGAGTGAATGGTATAATGACACTCAAACTGCACTCTCAGCACCCTCTGCTCAAAGGGCCCCAAGGCCCCAGGAGCTCCGCCGTGACAAACACGACCAGGGACTGAAAAGCCAGAGTGGTGGGAGATACCTGTCCCCGCCAAGGAGCAGAGTGCCAGGGGCAGGGGGATTAGATAGGACTTGATCTGTTCAGTCTTCTGGTGCTTGCGGTAGAGTGGGAAGTAGAGAAAGACTGTATGGTGTGTTTGAATTTGTCTGTTGTGGCAATTTATCAGCTCTTAGGAATTGCCTAGGTACCTAGTCATAATGACCATGGGCATTCAGTAATCGATGGGCTGTGATTTCACCCTCATTAATTTACCAGCTTCCCAGTAATTGCCTCTGCAGCATCAGAGATTTGTTAGACAAAGGGGACCGCTGTTTTGGCTCTCCTTGAAGAGGGCAAAGTGGGGACTTTACCAGTTTGACCCCATATTTGCCTAGCTTCTAGCCATCGAGAAACCCCATATTTGCCTAGCTTCTAGCCATCGAGAATCCCTTTGATGTCTCTGTGTCCGTAAGTCTCCTTCTTCTAACCTCAGTTTAATTTAAATAACACCATATGGAAATTACAATATATTGTTAAATATATTATATTAAGAAGGCATTTTTCATAGACCCTTTTACTAATACATTATAGTTTTAACCATCAGCGCAGAAAGAACAAATATTAATACCTGTTTGCTTGTTTAATGTCCATGTGTGCCCTGCCTGACTCCAGATTTTGCCAAAATACTAAGGGGGAATTACTGTGCAAATCTGTTCTAAAACTACGGGAATCTGTTGGTTCCTACTCAAGGGAGTTTGCTTCTGTGGCATGATTTTTTTCTGAGCTTTCCTTCTGTGCTCTTAAGCACAGTATATCTGTCTAAGGGAGACTCAGGTTGTTACCTGTCATCAAAATCAAGCTTTGTGCTCACAGCAAATAGAATTTGTTTTCACTCCACTTTGAGGTAGTCTGGTTGTGAGTTTTGTTAAATAATAGAATATATCACAAGATCCAGCACCTTCACTGGAAAGGCGGTGACTTCCATTTATATCATCGTTAGTAAACTGGAGTATGAATGGAAAGCAACCATTCAGTGTATGTACAGACCTTGCCCAGTAATCTATGTTTGAGAGACATTTTAGGTGGACATATTGGTGCGTGCTTGGTGTGCCGTATGTGGTAGATCTCACTTCACTGTGAAAACTGTCTAAACCCATCCCTCTTCTGAAGCAGCATTGGAAACCCTTGCTCCCCCCTTTTCCCTCAGAGTGCACTTAGGTTTTACAACAACCTCTGTCCTCCTTGTCTCCATCGTGCCTTTTTCTCCTACCTCTCTTTTCCTCTGTTGTTTTTATAGTGGATTCCTCAGTCTTTGAGAAAGAGGGTTTTTTTTTTTTTGTTTCTGCTGTAGTTTGTTTTGGAAAAGACATAAAATGCCCCTGGCTCCTTTAGGAAAGGATCAGTGATGGTGTGTAAATTCAAGTTACTATTACTATTTCCAAGACTGGGGTTTTATTTCCCTGAAAAGGCCGAGATTTAAAATTTGATAAGAAAATATAATTGAGTGATCTTGATGCATGTCGCAACTATAGTTAAAACACTTGATATTATCTGATTTCTGTGTTATTCAGTGCAGCTGGGGATGCCTGTAAGTAAAGGAAACAACTTTAAGTTAATAAAAAAGCACTTTAAACACAAGGAATGGGATCTGCTCATTATTAAGGGAATGAACAGTATTTTAGAAGGAAGTAGTGTGATTTTCTTATGCAGTACATTATAATGCATTGAATTTAGTAACAGGAGAAATAACTGTAAAGAAAATGGCATCTTTGTAAGAGACACTGTATAAGATGGGGTAACTAATTACGTTTGGAATCTTAGAGCACTCAAGCATGCAAATAACTCTGTTTTAATTGTGTCTTCAACTAGAATACCAGTGTTGCTTCATACAACTTAAGGTGAAAGAGAACTACTGTAATTCCCCATTCTTGAAAGGCCTTTTTCCATTTTTCAAAGCTCGGTCTTCTGGGAATCAACCCAGCTCAGCCAAGCAACAGACTGATTGTAAACCCCTGGCCCGTGTGTTATTTTAAAAGCTCCTCAGATCCAATGCATTACCGCTGTCCAGTCTTCCTTGAAAATAAAGGCATATGTTTCAAAGTAATATCCTACCTACAAAATGTTTCCCCTTCTGTTCAAGTTTTTTTGGGTGTCAAAATTATTTAATGATAACGTATTTATTTTTCAGAGTCTGTTTTATTCTCTTCCACTTGCAGTGAAAGTAATAGAAAATCAAAGGGGGAGTATGTTCAGTAAAATAAGTTCATTCATCTAAGAATACGGATATATAGTCTAATATGAAAATATTTTTGCAATAAATTTTTCCAATATTATAAAAAGACAGCAAACCCTGATTTGCAGGGTCAGCTCTATGATGTTCATATACAGCTTAGCAATTTTATTACATTTTTTCTTAAAAAGATTTTTAATAAAAAGTGTTACCATAAACTGGAGAAATTTACTCAGTGCTCACTTTTGTAATCCTTCTTTAGGTAACTCTGACTTACCTGTGTAGGCGTGTTAATTTTAGTGGGACACTGATCTGAATGAGTGTTTGTAGGATCATGTAATTTTTCCCATCAATGCACTGAATAGCAGCTTCAGAATTTAGCTCTAATTTAGTTAACTACAGTTTCTACTAAAATATTATTTAAGGTTATTCATTTTAAAACCTTAAAAGAAACATACGTGTATTACTTACATCTTTAGGTAATGCCATTTTCCTAAATGAGATTTCCATTACAGGCCTGCTGCTGATGTTTTACTTGGAAAATTTGTTTACTCTTCCCGTGGGATCCCATATGTTGGTTTGATTTATAAATCATATTTAACCTCCAATTAAAAAAGGGAGATTTACCATGTTTGCTTCCTTCATGCTTGCAGTTTGTGTTTGATTGCTTCTGGTCTTGTTGCCATAACCTTTTTTTAATGATTATGTGCACGTCACTAAGAACATGAGAGATCCTCTGGGTTTTTAAGGTAATTTGCTCTTCCGATTGAAGGACTAGATACTCAGCTCAGCTCCCTGCTATGCTTTTCCCTTGCTGTGGAAAAAGTGACTTCTCAAGTAGCTACATTGTGACTGTGTTTTCAGGACATTCAGAAAAGACACAGCGTGTCCAGAAATTGTTTTCAGATTTTCATTTTGAAAAATGAGCAGAGAGACAGTGTCTGCCTGGGGAGCTACGGTAGCGTCCCTGCAGCTAAAGCTACTGCCAGCGCTCCACTTTGCTGGGGAGCTGCTGCTCTCAGTAAGATGGTTGTGGTATCTCTGCAGATTTGTTTCATTTGCTCTCGGGGAAAGACTCCGTGCTGGAGGATCAAGGCAATGCGCTGAGCTTGCTGATCCAAGGACAGGAAGGATTTGTTCCATCCAAGTCACTGTTCGAATTGAGAAATACAAGTGTAACAGCAACCTTATTCACCAGAGGTGTGTTCCCCAAGTCTTGACACAGGCTGAACTTCTGCTGATTCCAGCAGGGGAGTTTGGGCTGAGTCACTGTCCAAGCTCATTAGGGCTCGTGAATTAGGTAACTCGAGCTTGAAGCCTATATTGTTTCTCCAGAAACTCTTTTCTTTTCATAGACATTTAGAATACTTCTACAAAACATACACTCTTAGTCTATGCAAGAAATTATCTATTTAATAAAACACTGTAACAATTACATTACAATGGGCAAGTGATTCAAATAATTGGTAATAATAACTTTAAAATAAGAAGAATCATTTACATTCTTTTGGACACTTACTTTGGAGTTAGACTATAAAACTGAGGTGGCATCCAGCTGTGATATCAAATCTGTTCATGTTTGTATTCTTGTAAACCTGAACTGAGATCATTTGCATTATTGCTATTAATGACAACTAACATAAATTAAGGTCTGTGGTTTTGAATGCTGTGACTCTGGGTCATCTTCTGAAACATTTAGAAGCCACCTAGGAAGGGGTCACAAGAGGCGATCTAATTTTGATACTGAGAGAGCACATACCTAGCAAGCAAAAGGCAGAGAAGGAAGAGTAGAGAAGGGGATGGAACAAAACAAAGTAACATCAGTTAATCTGAAAGTGGAATCTAGCTTGCGTGTTTCTCTGGTATTAACATAACCAAGGCAGAAAAAACCCCAGTCAGATAGTTTGTCTGACCTGGATTGATTGGGAAGTTTGTCCAGACACCTTGTGCCCTGTCTCTCCTTACC
Source organism: Pandion haliaetus (assembly GCA_013401275.1). Classification (NCBI taxonomy): domain Eukaryota; kingdom Metazoa; phylum Chordata; class Aves; order Accipitriformes; family Pandionidae; genus Pandion; species Pandion haliaetus. The sequence goes on along the minus strand of VYZV01025127.1, from coordinate 122,729 downwards.
ATGCAGGAGGGAGGAGGCTGAAGCTGTATGACACATTATACCAGCATAACCTTCGTGACAGAAATCAAGGTGTGTTGTGGTGGTTACCTCTAGTTTGGAGAGGAACTGTTCTGACTTTTAGGAGTCCAGACAGCTAATGGAAATTACTTGTTCCAAAGACAATCCCACATAAGCTTGGTTCTAGGCTTGCTTTTCATGCACCCACCCCCTCTGTGTGCCAAATCCCAAACAGACTGAAAACAACAGTGACAATGAAAGTTGTCTCTAGCTAGCATTGTACCTAAACTGTCTAAAACTAAAAATTCCCTCTGTTAAAACTACTGAACCAACTCCTTCACTGGTGAAAATACATGAGTCCATTTGTTTCATCATCATAATTTTACGTGACCTAAAGCAAGACTTTATGTCCACCTTGTTTTTGAATTCTGACCTAGATATTCCTTTCACTGGCACTGGTGCATATCAGCAGTAACTTGGCAGAAAGGCACCAGACCCAACTTGTGATCCTGGCCCCAACCACTGTTGTTTTGCAGGTATCTTTGCAAGAACATGTTTAACTGAATTTGCGAGTTGGTGGGAGGTCATGTGTTCTAGGTTTTGAACACAGCTCTAAAATTTGGAAATACTTATTCCATCAGTTTTCTCAAAACATTGATAGAAGCAGCAAATCAGAGCAAATGTTTCTCTCTGGTCTTTCTAGAAGCTGGACAGTAAGCGCTTTCAAACAGGAACCGTTATCACTTGCACAGCAGAGGTTCTTGTTCAGTTAGAATTACATGTTTGTTTGTTTGCTTTAAAAAATTAGATTTCCCTTGAAAAGCAATGGTTTAAATTAAGAAAAAAAATATTTATAAAACTTAAAAACCAGGTTCAAGAAGCTCTGCACTTAAAACAAGTTCTAAGGGTTTTAAAAATCCATAAACACCATGGGGTTCTCGCACTCCTAATTATGAATGTTTAGATTTTGGTGTTCATTTCCTCTGATTGAAATATTGCAGGATGAATTATTCATCCACTATATACAGGGTCATGGAACTTAATCCCCTCCATTTATTTTAAGTGAATGTCATGTTTGTAAAATGTGCCAGATTGACAGACAAGACTCAACCCTTCTGATAACCTACACTTTGTATCTAAAGCTGTTTAGAAGTAAAAACTCTTGCGGTTAAAATTATTGGGTCAAGTCCTTCACTGATGAAAGTCAGAGGTGAAAATCAGGGTTTTTTTTTTTTAATAGCATAGTTTTAAATCACACAAGGTGAGTTTTTCTCCATCGCCTCAGCTTTAAATTCGGGCCAGAGGAGGCCTCTGGCTGCTTTGTGGGTACGGCTCAAACCTCTCCCGAAGCAGAACTGCGCCCTGTGCCGGGCCAGTCCTTACCCATCCCAGTGCTGCCTGCTTGGCTGAAGGCACCTACTGACATCCACATCATCATGGTTTTGAGTGGTGAAGCTTTGTAGCTCTGGAACAAAAATAAGAATGATTCATTAATTCAGCAAGGCAGTGACAACAGCTTTCCAGCATTGGTGGTCTCTGACAGGTTGCAACTGGTGGTCCCTACACAACTGCCTCCACGTCCTGCCCTCGGTAGTTAGGGCGAAGCCTTTCTCACATTCAAAATAGACAAAAAAACCCCCAACCATTATCGAAGCTGTCATTTAAGTAAAGAGGGGGTGGGTAAAAGTGTTGTTCTGTTATAAATTAGGATAGGTATTCTTTTAGATTAAGCTTTTACAAAAACTAGTGAATCTTTAGTCAAGCCCCATTTGTTTTATCAATAACCACCCAAGTAGCACCTCCAGTGTAATTCAGTGACAAACTAGGGCTTCTCCAACAATTATAGTTCAGAGACTTTCATTTTACTTTGTGCCATAAGATCACACTAAGGAAAGCCACACAATGATAAATAGAAGTAGGGGTACATACATATGATTGTATTAAATATTTATCAACAATGTCTGCATTAATGTGAGCTGTTCAGGAGCTCAGATTTGCCCCAAATCATGCAAAGTGATCGGTTTCTGGTTGCTGAGAAACCCCTAGCAGCCTTGTCTGTAGGAGCTGTGGGAGGCCGGGACATGGGCTCAAGCACTGGTGACCCAGCAAAGAGGTGGCTTGTTGGCACATTGCCTGGCACAGATCTAGCCCGTGCTCGTTAGCACATGGCCAGACACTGCCTCAGCACAGGGTCGGGCAGGGCACAGCCAAGGGACCCTGCCCAAAAGGCTATGTGGATGAGGACACACTGTTTCTACAGAAGAGAGGTGAGCCGTGCAGCTGGGAATTCCATGGCGCTGCTCATCCTCAGGGCCAAAGAATTGGCCCTGGTCTGTTTTATTTACACGTACAGACACAGTCATCCCCTCCAAGGAATTTTTTGCCTGGATACAGCATTGGACATAGCAGGAAGTCATTTCTTGAGGACCAGAAGTTGCCTTTCTCTACCCATGTACTCTTGGCCTGTGATGGTGGGGTGGGAAGAGGTGCCTGGTGCTCGGTGATTGCATCAAGCAGTATTTCACCTTGGCATAATGCAGCACTATGCAAAACTTTGAAGGATGCATTAACAGTCCTATACTTCCTCAGATGAGAGGCTGTTAGAGCATCTGCCTTTTCTAAAGACCTCTGAGAGGAAGTGCCCGCAGGTGGACACCATCCTACAGCATGGCAGTCTGTACAACATATGGGAAGCATTTTCTCTTCTCTGTGGCAAAGGAGGGCTCTGGCTTTTCCCAGAGCCACACGTGATAGAGGGAGCAGTGGCAACACAGGCGGCTGGAGGGACATGTGCCTCCTCTGCAACCTGGGAGGAAACCTTTCAGAAGCACAGCCAAGGGTTCACAGGACATGGCCACTCATAGTGAGGAATCCTACTTAAAATGGGGCTTCCAAGCATAGCCTTGAGCTGGCTGCTTGGTACCAGCCTGCTCGGGAGTGGGCAAGCCTGGAGGAGCATGTTGGCCTCACAGAGTCCAAAAAACCCTCTTCTGGGCTTCAGAGGCTGGAGGTTTGTGCTATGATGGCTATGAGACTCTTCAGGGACTTGCCCTAGGTCTTTTCTCCTTCCAGCACCCCTTTGGGATTTCTGTACTTCTTTGAGCAGGGTACCTTTGGGTTGTGGGTCTTGATGTCCCAGTGTTACAACCTGGCTCAAATTGCTCTACTGCCTCTGGGCAAAGGTTTTTGTTGCTGTTTGTTAGAAAAAACAGAGAGGTGCTCGTTCTTGTTTCACATTCTTCCAAAAAGCACTTTACATGTTGGAAGAGGCTGGGAGCTTGGTAGGGCCTGTCACACTTTCTACTTTCCAGTAAATTCAGTGAAATAATTTTCCATGTGATTTAAGAAGTGTACTAATTTACAGTGCAATTATTTGAAGGTTTGTATTAATTAGTATTGTTGCAAACACTGATACTTAGAGTTGAGGCTAAATTGTAATTCTGAGACACAGTAGGGGATGTGTAATTGGAGTTGAAGGTCAGGTCACATATTTGGATTTTCAAAAGAATAAGGCAAGTTCAGCTTCAACACAGTGTTTATGGATTTGGAATGACAATTATGTTGCTGCTGCAGCTGTATATTTTGTACTAATTAATATACCTATTGGAGGTTTGTGGCTGGGATCCCGTCAGTGTCTCCTGCTGTTTTAGATTGTTGTACACATTTATATTGACTCCAGCAGGATTACTGCTTGGTTTCCCAAGGGGCAATGAGAGGATAGTCCAGCCAGTGGAACTGTGAGTTAAATTGGTAGGCAACTCACAAGCCTGAAACCAGCCCAGTGCCATTTATGGAGGTAATTACTGGAAATTTAGGCAGGTGCAATCCAGACAGGAATTGAACAAGTGAAATGTTAACATCATCTGAAGTTTTAGCAAAAACAAAAGTCTGTTTCTTTTCTTAACTCTGCACTATCCAGGTTATGTCCGGTTCTACCAGGTGATTAAAAATGGCAGATGCTACATGATTTACTGAATCGATAACTGTGCCTTCATATTCAGATAGGAAACGTTTCTGGGCAAAAATACCACCCCAAATCCTAAAACATAAACACTACACAAATTGAAACTTAAGCAAGATAAATGATTTTGGTTTGTACCTGTTCTGCTGAAGAAGCATTTACAGGGTGTGAAATAAACCACTGAAGACTTTTTATTTAAATAAGGAGTCATTCATTGTGAAATACTACCGTGGCAGACTGAAGGACTCTCCCTTCTCTATTTAAATAGAAAGCCTTCTCCCCAGTCTACGGAAGTACCTAGGAAAATAGCTTACAGGAAAGAACCCAGCCCGCAACTGTTTTGTGCACAGAAGCCTTATTGAAACCAGGAGAAGCTGTGAGCAAAGAACATTTGCAAGGTTATATCCCCAAGTACCTAGAAAACAGATTTTTAAAAGACATCATCAGTAATATTACTACTATTACTATAGTTCTGACTCATGCTCTGAACAAACAGTTACCAAAGAGTTTAAGATGTCCCCACCTCCCCCAGCTGCTCATTACCTCTCCGCTCCGGGGAATGTTGCTTCGGGATCTGTGCCTGCACCTGCCCACTGCAGCTCAGGGCTGAGCCCACCCTCCTTTGGGGCTGGGGAAGGCGAGGTGCTGGGATGGGACCATCTCTCCTGCTGCTGGTATGGCCGTGGTCACTGCACACCCAGCTTAAACTGCTACAGCACTACCTGCCAGAGCCTGGCCACAGTGGCCAACACCCCATGCGAAACTTGGGGATGCTGGGTAAATATTACAGCCCACCTACTCCAGCCTGTAGGACTCATTGCCAAGAGGATGAAGGTGCTCAGTGAGGGAGGTGGGACAAACTCATCACAAATACCACCAGCAGCAGCTCTCACATGTAATGATTAGATGCAACCACGGGCTTAAGGAGTCCATGAACATCAGCCTGGGGGAAGGTGGGCAGGCGTACGGGGGGCTTGGTGGTTCCTGCCCTGCTCTCATTGTATGTTCCCTAAACATCTTCTGCTGGTCCCTGTCTGGGACAGGCTGTTGGGAGAGGTGTGCAGGGCTGATGTGAGGTAGCTGGTCTTAAAAGCAAAGCACAAGGAGGCCACTGCGCCCCTGAAATCCAGGGAAGTGGTTATGGGTAGCTCTCTGGGTGTCCCCACTGGCCCTGACCCTTGTACAAAGCCCCAGCAGCATCTGAGGGCAGCTTCTTTTACAGCAGATCCGCTGTGTCTTACTCTCTTAGAAACATTTTTCCCTTTCCTTTCAGGCACCCAACAGCCTCCCAGCCGTCAGCAGTTTCGTGTCAGCACCAGCCATGCCTCCCTACGCCACACCAGCCCAAGTGTCACCTTACATGACGTACAGTGCTGCCCCGTCCAGCTACATGGCGAGCCACGGCTGGCAGCACGCTGGAGGCACCCCGCTGTCCCCTCACAGCTGCGACATCCCTGCCTCGCTGGCGTTCAAGGGCATGCAGACGGCCAGGGAGGGCAGCCACTCGGTCACGGCCTCTGCTCTCTGATGCAGGAGCCCGTCCAGGCCCACCATGAGCCCGCTGGCTGGTCGCCCCCTGAGCCTGGCTCACGGACTGCTCTCTTTGTGCCAGCGATAACCTGGCATTTCTCCTCGTGACTTGTCTCCCGTAAGGCTTTTGGGATTGAAAGAGCTGAAGACAACATCAGAAACTGAGGGAAGTGTGGTGTTGCGCTCTTTAAGTAAAGACCTTGTGTCCCTCAAAGGGCTCGTGGAGCCTTGTCCCACTCTCTCCTGGTCAAACCACATGTATTTATTCTTAATCATCACAGACTTTCTAAATGTGCAATTGTTATTAAGATTTGTGTAAAAATCAATAAAGAAAAATCACCACAGAAAATTCTGCTATGCCTCGAATCAGCAAAGGCAGTTAAATGGGAGGTGTTTGCCGATTGCCTAGAGAACAACCCTTTCATCAACGAGGTTATACAATCCACCACTATTAAGAGATCACTTTTTGGTTGTTTTGTTGGGTTTTGGTAATCAAATACAGAACCAAGGCAATAGGTGGCTCTCAGATTCTTCTGGCATGTCGCCATTGTCAGGCAGTAGTAATACCTTTGTGTTTTTATCCATTTGTAAATATAGGCTTTGACAGCATTTGTTTTCACCTTCCAGTACATTTCTTTCTTTTTTTTTTTTTTTTTTTGAAGTTAAAAAGGTGACTTTCTAGCTATTTTATGTGTCTTTGCGTGGTGGGGTGATAGCCTCAGGTGATGAGTTTAGGTAAGTTTTTTTCATCATGTTTTTGTGCCTACAGTGGAGGCTTCAATATCTCATGAAATACAGTTATCTCTCTAGCAGAAGATTCAAAGGCAGAAATCGAGCCAAGTAACTCTCCCCAGCTATACCCAGCCTCCCAGATTTATGAAACACCATATTCTTGTTATGTGTACAAACAGAAATGGGTAGACAATATCTGAACAAACCTGAAAACTGTAGAGGAAAATGCTGTTAGTGTGCAACCTGTGCAGAGATGCTTACAAAGCCATGTCAGTCCCCACTGAGAAACAGAATTGTACTGTCATTGTTGGCTCACTTACGTCCAGCAGTTTCGTCCCCAAGATTATGTTGTAATATTTTTAAGAGGAAGTTGTCTTTAATTTCTGCTTTAATGAATGTAAAATATGTCTCTTGGTAAAGTTTACATTGTTGTTCTGAAGCATTTTTTTTTCCCCTTATAGGTATACTGGTGGTGGTGCTACAAACACAGATATTTAATATTAACAAATTCCCTTTCTACATTTCTGTATCCAGTGGCAAGTACTCTGTGCCAGTTATTTTGTTTAAACTTTAATCCCAAGAGAGCTAACGTTCTGATCTTTGAAAATTTACCTGTTTTCCTTGGGCAACAATAAAGTTCTGACTGTTATTCCAGAATGCTTTCCACATGCTGTAGGTATGTTCAGAATATGAACGTGGGAAAAAAAAAATTAAGCCTGGTGTGACATTTCATATACTTCATAGAATATTAATATATTGTGTATTTTTATAAATGTTGTGCAATAACTTAAATTACACTAGAAAGAGTTAAAGCAGAGGAGAAAACTTCATTCTTCAAATATTGCTCTATCTGCGTACCATATTAAACATTCATTCAGTGGGAAGGTAAAATACAGTCGCTTCTTAAAATACAGTCCTCTCTTTGTGGATATCCAGCTTTCATCACTGAGACAGCTGTGGGTAAATTTTCATAATAGTCTAAGTAACCAGTAAATATATTATGCACTATATATCCACTGAAATATAGATGGACTCAACTGGCTGCTGCCACCTTTGCTTTTTGCATTAAAAAATAGTTAATGGAACTATTTCTATAAAGAACACAGGTATTGTATTATGAACCTAAGGAAAGAAAGATCTCATCTCGGATGTGATCCCATATTCTTCAGCCCCAAAGGCATTTGACAGCTGCTTAGCTTTAACAAGATGCTGAAACCCTTATTATTCAGTAGAACACTTTTTGAAGAATGTTTCTTTGAAACCACTAAAGGTAACATTCACAGAAGTGCATTTCCACTCTGCCATACTGTTAGTGACGTGATGGATGTTATTCTGCCTTTATGTAGTTGTAGCTGAAATAAGATGAGCCTTAACATCGTGAAAAAGAAATAGGTTTATTTCTAGACAAGCTCTTCGCTAAAAATAAAATGGAGGAAAAAAAAAGATAAGAAAAAGGTCATGAGTCAATAAATTACTAAGTTGGCAACAGGATTTTAGCTTTCAATCTAGTTGTTTTACTGGATTATAGAGTTATTGAGTAAGTCTACCTATTGTTACCCATACAGCACAAAGAAGGTACATCAAAGGAAAAAAAACCCAAAACCAAGAAGAGAAACCTTCTGTAGCACAGCTTTTTGAGCTCCAAGGATTCACAAGCCTGTAACAAAGTGTGCCTATGTTAAAAGTTTTCAAAATTTTCCCAAGCCACAAGAGGTCATTTCTGGAATAAAAGTAATCTTTTCTGACATTCCCATGAGGCATTAGTGTGTTCTGGGAGATACTTAGAGAGACAGATCCTTAGCTTGTATCAGTTGTTTGCATTATCTTGTCTTCAGCTAAATCATGTTAATTTATAAAGCAAGGACAAGACATGATGTTAAGTATTCCTCACATGGGAATACACCATCACGAACCATTTTCGGTTTTGTGTGTTTAGCTACAGCTCTTCACGCATCTGCCTGCTGTATAGAATACTTTGCCCCCAAGTGGAAAGTCAGTGGGGCTCTGCGCAGAAAGTGTTGCTCAGAGTGAGCAAAAGTTACTGACCTTGCCTCTTGGTGAACTGACTGTGATGGTTTTCCTAGGTGTGAATGTTCATAACAAGTATTTTTAAAATGTAAACCTATGATGCAGAAGACTCCTTTGCCCAAGGAATTTTTTCCCTGCTTATGCTCATGGGTAAATTGAAAAAGACAACATGTTAGCTTATTAGCCACACAACTTTAAGCCACTTTACAATAAACAAAGGAGAAAAAGGGATTTGTTTGGTTTTTCTTTTTAAACAATGAACAACTGTCAACTGCTGCTGCCAGGTACAAGGGTATAATCTGGAGTGAACCCACTGAGGTGAATGGATTAATTTGGGAAATATGCAGTATATGTGAGTGCAGAATTTACATTTTTTATCTGAAAAGCCTACCCTCCATTCCCAGAGTGTCAAATGTTTTCAAAGAAATCAGTGAAGCCTAATACTCCCTTCTATGACAGCCCCACTGTGTTTGCATGGTCCCAGTAGAGAAGACCTCCAGTGTAGAACTGCATCAGACCCCATATTACACCAGGAGTGATGGAGGATTGGGGTGGCACATTCATGGGTTTGTTTTCTAAAACAATGCTGTGTTTTCTGCTTTCTGGTGGTTCTCTTTTTATCAAAGATCAGGCTGAGCTATTAACTGAAAAAAAAAAATCATGTTGGAAAGGATGTAAAACTGAAGGCTATATATGTATATACAGTATGTTTAAAGCCTTTTATTTTTATATTTTCAATGCTCTAAATTAATAAAAGACTAATTATAAAGCATTTTGCTTTTAATTTTCAAAATTATCTTAGTAGTGTCTTCTCTTTGGCTAAGTACCGATAACAAAATGCAACAAGGAACATTTGCCTTAAAATTATAAATTGTAACAGAGCTAATTTTATTGATTTTAGCAACAAAGTAGCATAGGTATGAGAATTCGCTGTTGTCAGATTTAGACAATAGAGAGGTTTATTGAGCATGTCAGTACAAGCATCCTTGAAAGTGCTGAGAATGCATTTCTATTTTTAGCTTTTTGTTGCTTTTCTAATGCATTAAAAACACTCGTGAGACGAGACTTCACATGTGAACTGTCATTTTCAAGTAACAATCTGGAAAGATATTTCTTTAGGATTGCTGGGAAAGAGGTTTGTACCTCCTTAAGAGGAAGAACATTTAAAGTTAACAGTGTGAATGTAGGATGGGGTGACACAGAAACGTTCAGCAATTGCAAGATACGCTTTCCTTTGACAACAAACCAAGTTTACATAAAGGGAACGTTTTTATGACAGAATAATGTGTAATTTTAAGTTATTTAAAGAGTTCTTGAAACTGTAGAGTGGCACAACTGCATGAACTGAAACTGTCCAGTCAGCACAGCAGAAATTACTGTATTTCACAGAGCTAGTTAGAATGGCTAGTAAAGACAGGAGTACATCACTGAAAAANCATTTTTATCACAGGACAGCTCTTTAAGCAGTAGTGTATGAAGGTGGATAAAAAATTCACAGTAAAATCTCATATACCTAAAAGTATTTTTTTTTTGTTCATTTATTTACTCATTTCTTCTATGAGTCCCACAGTTGTTTTGCACTTTTATGTAACATGATTCAGACTAATTATTTTCAGTATCTTCTGTGACCTAAGTGAGATATGACATACTTGGCTAAGAACGAGTAGAACATTTAACAGCATCTGTGTTTTTAAGGCTGTGGCTAGTCGTGCTGTCCTTTTTCTATC